>QXVZ01007403.1:0-21780 GCA_008931825.1 Phallusia fumigata
TCAATGACTTAATTGTTATTAACCACACGTGCACAAGCTGTGTGCAATTGCAAGTTGTGTTTTCAAGTGTTTAAAACAGTTTATTCTTTTTGATAGCGTTTCAACTTCCAATGTACCTTTATGTCTTAAAGCGCTGGATTGGACCAAGTTATTTTTAGGTCAGGAAACAAGCCAAGCACATTTTCCTACACAAATTTTATTCGTTTTGTTGTTACTTTTATAAATTTCACAGGCGAAAATTCTGTGGGGGGAACACGACCTCCCCAAAATTTTGATTGAGGGGGGTCTTCTATTTATTTGTTCCCCAATATCTTTGATTTGTTTTTATTTACAAAGATACGGCAATATTTTATTAAACAAGAATGAAAGCCAATATCTGGTTTACGTATTTAAAGTGAGCTCAAAACTGGTTTGCTGTTGCATTGAAACAATTTTAGCACATTTTTAAACATTTTTACAACAGTTAAGCGATCGCAAACAGTTTTAATCGCGTTTTAAGGCTGTCTCCGCCGAATGGTAGCCCAATATTTGTGACATAAATAATCTGTATTTTGTTGTCATATCTGCACAAAAATTAATCTCACAAATTTTGATGCGACGAATGAAGAGCTGAAACGAGCGGATGCCAATCATGCTTAACAATTCACTGAAACAATGCTTGGTTTATTTGAGTGACATCTGAGTCTATTCAAGCGCCTGAAATGTGTGTTGACTCTATGACTGTTTCGAATCATGTTTCCCAGATCGGTCTTTTGCAGCCTGTGTTTTGTATTATCTGTTTTGGAATTTAAATCGAAAAAAATGTAGAAACTTCTGTGAAATTGTGGGTACAGTTTGACCGGTTTTGAGCTTGTCAGATGAACTTATATACAAACTAGATTTCAGATGAACTTATATACAAATACGTTTGTCAACTAGATTTTATTTACCTGATAAACTGCCTTCTACGTCCATCTTGTAGTTGGTTGCGTTTGTTACTGCTATTGTCGGACGCCATTTCACCAAAACGTAGCAATTGTTGTTAGTCTTGATATTCGATTGGGGATGAGACGTTATATTAAGTCGGCAGTTTAGAGCATTTTAATTCAGTAAGGTATGAGATGGAAGAAAACCAACATTGCCTACGGATGGAATTCAGCCTCTAACAAGTACACGGGCACGACGATGTTGCCTGCGAGATGTTGAATTACCAACAGCACTGCGTGAAACATGTTGCACATGTCAGCCTCTGGTTAGGGTGTGTCAGTCAAATGTGAAATATATGCATGTGCTAGTTTAAATGGGATCTGAAACTTTAATGCAGATCAACGATAACGGCACCCGTATAAAGATTTAACATTTTGAGATTTTTTTTGAACAACAGGGGATTGCCGACCTATCTGAGGTTACATTTGACAATTATATTTCTGAGAGCAAAATGTAACCGGACTATAGAAACGCACCTTTATGTGATGCTTTACAGTTTACGGCAGGGATTGGCAACCTTTCTGAACACACGGGCTAAAACCAAAATCGCACAGGTCTCAGTGGCGGGTTAGCTTTCCACGTATAATGTTGTTCCCTTCACTGTTTATAAGGTAATCTAAACCTGCGAATTAAGGGTACCTGAATTATTTTCTCATTCAGCTATAGATTAATCCTAACGAAGGTATAGCAACAGTTAATAACGAAAAATTAGTTCATTGACAACACAACATCAATGTGATGTAAGTAGGCAATTTGTAAAGGGACTGAAGCCAGAAGAATTAGTTTTGCGGCCGAACTGACCCGCTAGCCGCTGAATTTCCAAAAGCAATACAAAACAACAAAACTGTGGCTTAACCTCGGCTGTATATATTTCCTTTAAACGCTATTGTAGCTGCATTTAACAGGAAACGTAGGTAATACACAACACCAGCCTACACAAAAATCTTTACAACTGAGATGAGTTTATTTAGCTTAATTTGTAAAGAAAGTCGTAGTGAACCAAATACACTAACCACATTTAGCAAGCCAGAAATTGCTTCGGATGTTATGAAGCACAAAAAGTGGAGGACGCAATTGCTGGATCGAGGTTTAAACGCGTCACAACAGAATAGCGTTATGTGCCATTGGAAAGTAAGTTTGGCGCATTTGACAATCAAGAATTGATTGAAACAGTCAAGTGGAGCCTAGACTCTGGCTATTCGCAGACAAACGGAGATGGGGTGCTAGTCTATTTGTTCTGCGGCACACTTTGCTTGTTCACTCTTTTGTGATTGTTAGTTGTAAGGGCTTACAGTCAGCAACATATGTAGCCTTTTGAAATTAGCCTCATCCAGGAATTAGCCACTTAGTGGCCTTTTGGCCACATTTTAAACGTGCACTTGTAAATTTGACGTCGGTTACACTCAAATAAAACCAAGCAAAGCTGTAGGACAGGATAAATGAAAACGAAAGTTCAGTCTTTGATAAAGATGTGTTCTAGCAGTGCTGTCATTTAGCCGATTTTGCGCATACTTTGTTAGGAAATCCTATTTAAAGCGGTAAAGATCGAGTTTCTTTTGTGCTCTTGTTTCGTCACAACGTGAGCACTCGGCCAGTTCGGCTGTAAGTGAAATAATAAAATACTTGTCAACCAGCGTAGGTTGAGAACTGCTGAAGTGCCAGGCTTTATCTGCTCATACTTCACTGTGGTTTGAGCCTGGGTACGCTAAAGTTGTAACTGAGAAAGGAAAAGTTGTAACTGAAAAATGCCAATTTAGCTTTTGAGAGGATTAAAAAAATTATTGCAGCGGTTAGTGTGTGAGGGTTGAAAGGCGATAGGGTCAAAAGTTTGGTTTGTTTTGAAAGGCTTTGACGTCATTTTGTGTTAATTTTGTGGGTAACCAATCAGGGCAAAATATGCCTCTGCTTTATTTTATATGTATGACGGAGAGTTGACGTAAAAATACTCGACTTCGCCTTATAGTGAATCCGACGAATACCTTTGCCTTTTTTTTCGACACACAGTGATCCGTTGAACTGTTGTCGACTTCTGTTACAGTGGTAGTGTTTTGATGGTTAATGTTTGCCATTGATGAATGTCTATCTAATTCACAGAAATGGGTTAAAGCTTTTCACTGATAAAATGAGTTCATCGTGAGTTGAGTAAAGCATATTAGCACAATGTAAACTCAGCTACTGGGAACACTTGGATACGAAGCAGTAATATTTAAATCAATGGGAATCCTCCCATTCAAACCTAACCGGCTTAACTAAAGTAATTCATGCCGTAAACCCAACACCATTCTTCTTATAGTGAGGAATTTAATAGCTGGAATCGCTGTAACATGATCCGAAAGCCACATGTGCTATTCGCGATATGTGCGTGCACTTTCGCCGCTTGCCTGTTCATCGAGAGACAGTATACAGATAGTAAAGAGAAACAACTCACCTCCTACAGGCTGGTGTTCCCCATGAAAAAGAAGTATTTTACAACCTTCGCAAGCAAAAGGACTTTGAATCTCGATTGCAAAGAAGTGCTGCGAAAAATGACTGCAGGCAAATGGGTTCCCCTGGCCAAACCATCTAGAAATTCGTCATATTACGATGAGATATATCATGGTTACTGGACTGAGCGAAAAATTGCCGACCGATTATGGCGGGATGACGACAAATGTGGAAATACAAAGTACGTAAAAAAGATAAGGAATTTGCCGCTCACGCTGAAATGTATTTTCTGTTTTTTAGCAAGCTACCAAAAATACAAGGCAGTCATTGGCCTGAGCTGCCTGCTTGGTGCAACCCCTCAAGTGATACTCCATGTTGTTCCGATATCGCTGGAGGAAACTGCACAGCGCCTAGTTCCAAGTCATGTGACTGTACAAAGTCAGTGTCATAATACGTTGTTACAAAGTCCTTAGGTTGTGTTTGCCTAAACATAGTGCAATGGAATACAAGCATATTTAAATCCGCCAAGACTATATTTGCCATATATGCATGGGTCACTATTACTTTATTGGACTGCCACAAGTATGTTGTCGTCTACATGTGTTTGTATTCATTCTTTTCGCACTCTAGATTTATTTGTTGGTTGAAAATGATGCTATATGTTTAGTTGCATGGACATGAGGAAGTACAACCACGCAGAGATGTGCGAATGGAAAACCGACGGGCAGAACTACACGTGGCATAATTACTCAACCGGAAAAGAGGCATGTGACGTCATCGAGCGATCACCCTTCAAATCTTTACACTTCGTTGGCGATTCGCTCATCCGAAATATGTTCTACGCACTTTTAATGATTCTCACAGACGATCCAGTTAGTGGAGCGTGGAGCAAGAATATGAACGAACAACTGAAGTCGTATTGTCGCGCCGAAAAGTTTTTCTTTTTTAAATGCCGTGGAGCCATTCGATCCCTGGATATGCTGGAAAAACCGGAAAAACTTTGTGGAGGAAGAAAGCCAAACTTTTCAATTGACGCCACCATTAACTATGGAAAGGAAGTGGTTCAAAAAGATGCAATTCCAAATATTGTTAATAAGCAGATTGGTCGAAATGGTTCAATAATCTTTCTTTACGTTGGTCTTCACCAGCGAATGGATGCGAAAAAAGTCATCAAAACTTACCTGAAACCAAGCCTTGAGATTCGTGACAAATTCTACAGAGACAGGAACATGCCTAACGCAATGAAATGGCCGCAAATCTATTTTGTTCCACCGATGTTATCTGGCCTGATGAAACCACTACGTTATTTGGCCAGCCAGGGAAAAGATGCAGCATCTGCATTTGCTGATGAAATAAAATCTTTTTGCGATGAAAACGACATCACTTTTTTCGACGTGAGACCGTTTTCCGAATTTGTTCACAGTTTTGACGGAACTCATTACGGATTGGGCGTAAATTTGATGAAAAATCAATTGATGTTAAATTACTTTAACTCAATGATTTAACTGTCATTAACCAACTGTATATATGTAGTATGCATGTTGTGTTTGGAGGGGATTAGATTGCACTAAGCACTATTAAGCTCTGTGTTGTCGGTCATTGCTTAGTGCCTAATTTCAGAAAACACGTTTACGTTTTTGACGAAATCATAAATTCGCACTCAGACCTGAAGCTGGTGAACTTTTGCCTTTGTTTTTTTCCATTGTGATGCACTTTTTTTTCGCTTTAATGTATAACAATGTGTGCAAAGGGGGCAAAATGTTTACTCATCAGGCAGAAAGTTTTGAGTTTGAAGCAGAAATGGAAACCATGGAAACCGTAGTGATACACAACAGACATGTAGCTTGAGTTTAAAATTGAATTCACAGTCAGGCATAGATCGTCCATCGATTCCGCAATTGTAAGTTCCAATATATTGATAACCCAGTGGCGACAAGACACTACACCAGTCGTATCGCTATGAGACCTTCGATAGCCTTAACGATCCCAAAGCCCCAGTGTGCCATGTAATGTACCCTTTTCAAAGCGCTGCACCACAAACTAGACGGCAAGATGACTTTTAAGAAAGGCTGCACTCCGGTTTCGTCACTGAAATCCATAACGCCACTCTTTTACAGATAGAAAAGGAACCTTGGCCCTAAAATTCGAAGTACCAGCGTCAGTCGTTTTACAGATTAAAACTTTGGGCGCATTCCCCGTTTTTGGCCAGTCGATCACAATCTCTAAATCAACATCCGCGCTCTGCTCCTCCAACATCTCTTCACGGCTGCAACTGATGGCAGCACGGAAATTGAAGGTGTTTCAGAATCGCGTCGTAACGGACATTCAGGCCCCTCCTACTCCAAGTCTAGTCTTGACAATGCGTTTGCGTTGCCCCAGCTTAACTCGTCGGGCCTGTAGGAAATTTCATAATCGCAAGACGATAAGTGCTCGACCCAACGGGCACACTGGCCGTAAAACAGTTTAGTTTTCCTCACCACTTGAGGGAAGACTGGTCGATACGAAGCAAAAACATTTTGTCAAGCATGTAGCAACGGTACAGCTTTGTGACGAACATGTAATACCTTGAAAAGATAAGCCACACAAAATTATATTCGAAGAATGAATTAACAAGCTGATCTTATTTTTAATTCTAACAATAAAAGGTGAGCAGTTGTCAGTCGTTACTGCAACTCGATTTTTTGTATTCGATCTCCGGTCTGCCAATCTGCTTAATAGTCGTGATTATTTTCGTAGTATTGCCTTATTTCTTGTGTGTTTGGAGCCACGTGTTTTTGTGTTTTTTTTCTTGCTGATTATTCGTCTACTCATTAATTCGTTCAATCGTTAATGTTTAACGTTGTCGAAGCATAAAGTGTCAGGTCACTGTTGGTTAAATACAGTGCGAGTTAAATAGACAGTTAAAGAACAACCCAACCTAAGCCAGGGTGATCGTACTGACGACGCGAAACAGCTCCTGAACAACTGGGAATTGCCGACCTAACTGAGTTTACAAAAGACAATTATGTTTCTGAGAGCAAAATGTAACCGGACTATAGAAACGCACCTTTATGTGATGCTTTGCAGTTTACGGCAGGGATTGCGGGCCAAAACCAAAATCAAAATGGTCTCAGGGGGGCTAGCTTTCTGAAATACTGAAAGTATTTTCTCATTCAGCTATAGATTAATCCTAATGAATGTATAGCAACAGTTAATAACGAAAAATTAGTTCACAACATCAATGTGATGTAAAGAGTCGATTTGTAAAGGGACTTGAGCCAAAAGATTTAACTTTGCGGCCGAAATTGACCCGCTAGCCGCTGGTTACCGATCTCTTGTGCGCGCACCTCTCGCATATCGCTAAGGTTGTAATTCCCACAGAAATCACCAAATTAGGATAAAGTAAGAAAAACATTTTAGCCAAATCAACCTGCATACTTAATGTTTTCGAGTCCTAACTTTTACCTTTGGTCGAAACCGACATTTTATTAACGTAAAAAACGCTCTTAAATTTCCAAAAGCAATACAAAACAACAAAATGAACTGTGGCTTAACCTCTGCTATATATCATGTTTCTGTTAAACGCTATTGTAGCTAAATTTAACAGGGAACGCAGGTAATATACAACATCAGCCTACACAAAATCTTTATAACTGAGATGAGTTTATTTAGCTTGGTAAAGAAAGTGGTAGTGATCCAAATGCACTAACCACAATTAGAAATTGCTTGGGACGTTATGAAGCACAAAAAAGTGGAGGACGCAATTGGCGGATCGAGGTTTATACGCGTTACAACAGAATAGCGTTATGTGCCATTGGAAAGTAAGTTTGGCGCATTTGACAATCAAGAATTGATTGAAACAGCCAAGTGGAACCTTAATAAAAAGGACTCTGGCATTTGCAGACAAAAAACGCAGATGGGTTGCAAGGCTGTTTGTAAATGAAAACAAAAGTTCAGTCTTTGATAAAGATGTGTTCTAGCAGTGCTGTCATTAGCCGATTTGGCGCATACTTTGTTAGGAAATCCTATTTAAAGCGGTAAAGATCGAGTTTCTTTTGTGCTCTAGTTTTGTCACAACGTGAGAACTCGGTCAGTTCGACTGTAAGTGAAATAATAAAATACTAGTCAACCAGCGTAGGCCTGGGTACGCTTTAGTTGTAACTGAGAAAGGAAAAGTTGTAACTGAAAAATGCCAATTTAGCTTTTGAGAGGATAAAAAATCTTTGAAGCGGTTAGTGTGTGAGGGTTGAAAGGCGTTTATATTCGTAGGTAGGGTCAAATGTTTGGTTTGTTTTGAAAGGCTTTTACGTCATGTTGTTTTGATTTTGTGGGTAACCAAGTCAGAGCAAAACATGGCTCTGCTTTATCTGTATGACAGAGAGTTGACGTAAAAATACTCGACGTCGCCTTAGTGAATCCGACGAATACCCTCCCGCTTGTGTGGTAGTCCCTTGAAGATTGCATGGTTGCCTCCCCTGACAAACACACGCTTTACCAATTTGCAGTTAAATGTGCCGTACGTACAGCGTCAATCAAGTTTCCATTCATTCACAGGTTTTTTGAACTTTGACAGTTTAAACGTAAACGGAAACGAAAAAAATTATACACACGATTGCTTCAACGTTCGACACACAGTGATCCGTCGAACTACTGTCGACTTCTGTTACAGTGGTCTATGTATCAAAGGTGAAGCGACTGCGTGTTTAGATGGTTAATGTTTGCCATTGATGAATGTCTATCTAATTCACAGAAATGGGTTAAAGCTTTTCACTGATAAAATGAGTTCATCGTGAGTTGAGTAAGGCATATTAGCACAATGTAAACTCAGCTACTGGGAACACTTGGATACGAAGCAGTAATATTTAAATCAATGGGAGTACTCCCAAACAAACCTTAACTAAAGTGATTCTTGCCGTAAACTCAACACCATTCTTCTTACAGTGAGGAATTTAATAGCTGGATTTGCTGTGACATGGTCCGAAAGCCACATGTGCTATTCGCGATATGTGCGTGCACTTTCGCCGCTTGCCTGTTCATCGAGAGACAGTATACAGATAGTAAAGAGAAACAACTCACCTCCTACAGGCTGGTGTACCCCATGAAAAAGAAGTATTTTACAAACTCCGCAAGCAAAAGGATTTTGAATCTCGATTGCAAAGAAGTGCTGCGAAAAATGACTGCAGGCAAATGGGTTCCCCTGGCTAAACCATCTAGAAATTCGTCATATTACGATGAGATATATCATGGTTTCTGGACTAAGCGAAAAATTGCCGACCGATTATGGCGGGATGACGGCAAATGCGGAAATACAAAGTACGTAAAAAAAATGAGAAATTTGCCGCTCATGCTGAAATGTATTTTCTTTTTTTTAGCAAGCTACCAAGAATGAAAAGCAGTAGTTGGCCTGAGCTGCCTGCTTGGTGCAACCCCNGTTTAAACAACTCTTTGTTGACCAAAACGTGGGAACAAACTCATGTAAACGAAAAACTAAATATTTGGAGTTTAAAAGTTAAAAAATGGGTTAATCCAAACTACACACTAAAAATCATTTTAAATACTTTGCATTGTATCAACTATTAAAAAAAAAACTTCTAGGTAGTTTACTTTGCTAAATATTGCCATTGTATAAATTTCACATTTTGGGGGCCTGTGGGTGAATTGGGGTAAAAAGTTGACAGTGCACAACTTTAGATACCCATCTATCATGTGTGAAAATTGGAACTCTTCTGGAACAAACTTGCATTAAACAGAAAAAAAGAAAGAAAGAAACAGAGTAAAAACAATATGTGTCCCCTTCATGGAAGGTTACCCATAACAAGTGGACTTTAATCGGAGGCACTGGATAGTGTGTCATCAGATGAAACATATTTTACTGTATCATCTGAATTTTCGTTGTCCGTTTGTTCCTTCCTTAAATTCCGCCCTCCATTCCAATCGGCAGCACCAGACAGGACTACCTTAATATCATTGATAATATCTTGTCCACTTGCCAATTTGTGGCTTGTAAACTGCAGGCATTCTAAACAAGAAAAAATGTCAACAAACTTACAGCAGTGCCACATGGTCTAAATAAGGAATTCCCTGTGGTCCCCTAGGAGTCCACAATGCAACAAAAACACTTTTGCATTCATAAATCTTGGTTTTTTCATGTTTCTATTACCTCCCTCACTTTGGGTGAAAAAGTTAATGTGGCAAAAGAAGGGGTTCCAAGACAAAACATGTTTATAAATGTGGCCCAAAAAGTTTGGAAAACTATGATCTACACTTTACTAGGAATGACCTACAATGCAACAAGAATAATGAAATAGAACTTACTTCGAAGGACATCATCCAATTGTGAACCACTAAATGGTTTTTTGGTAGGTTTGCGTTGACAACCCAATCCAGACCATGAGTATGTCATAGCCAACGGCCTCGTCATAAAGCACTTCATGAATGCCCTGACAGTTGATCGCAGTACTTTTCTATCAATTTTTCTGCCGATACTTTGATAATCCTGTTAAAATTTTACAGCTTGTCACATGAAGATAGCTTCTGCATAACACTGGTATAAATTCCAATTAGTATGTAAACATTTAAATACAACACACATTAACAAACGCAATTTTACTTGAAAGTGCTTCAGAATTTGACCCAGTTCTTCGTCAGTTGCAGCAGGTTCAAATGCTGGCAATGTAATGTCTGATTGTTGCTCCATTTGTTTTGAACTTTTGATCATTGCAACAACCTCTTTCATCATGATTTTGTTAGACTTCACAGCATTCAGGACATTAGCAACATCAGTGCGGATTATGTTTAGCTCCCAATGAATGTTGCTCAGATTTGTAAGATCATCTACCTTCGTTTTTTTTCTTGGCGCTGGTTGTTGAGGAGTTAAAAATAATCTGTAGTTACAAGCACAGTAGTTTACTTAAATTTGCAAAAAGTGTCAAAATTGTTTCATGTGCTTTTATACCAAACTACCTTTTTGGAGCAATAGCATTCTCCCTCAAAAGTGTAGGTATTTGTGAAGTGCTGGGGCTGCCATCATCCTCAGAGGAGTCATTTAACTCATCAGCAGTGTATGCCTTTTTTAGGCACCGATCGTGCGAATCTAAATAATATATTATATTTAATAGACTACACATTAATAGGCTCATAAACAACATACATTTTATCACAATTATAAGTCCTTTTTAGGTAATATTATGTTTTAAGGAGAAACAGACAAGTCAATACACCTACACAGATAATATAAAGCCTTAAGACTTGTCAAAGTTAACTAATGAATACATATAAATACGTTTACAATACTTACTTGACTGACATAATATTTCACATGAATAAACCTTCCAATTTTCTTCAGATAAAACTTTCTTCTTAACCATGTCTTGCACATTTGTGTCATCATGTGGCCAACGGCATCGTGTTTCACTAATCATCCATTGTTTGTAAACAATATCAGATTTTCTTCCTCGGACAAACCTCACACATACAAAATTTTTCATTTTTCAACTTTATAAATCTGCAAACAAGCACAGTTTAAAATGATTAAAAATAAACAACTCTATGCAAGTAGTTTATTATAGATTTTTATTTAATTGGTAAGAAACCTAATGAAGTAATTCCACTGCGACAAACTTTTTGCCATAAGGCAATAAAAAACATTTTTCAATAGACAAATCAAATGGCATAAGATCATAAACATCGTTTAAATTAGAAACAACAAAAATTCCAACAGTAAAAGATGAAACCGGTGTTTTAAACAGTTGTTTAATTTTCAAATACTTTTTAACCACAAAATACTTGGATGCATCAATTGTAACAATATCATTTACATTAGCAATTACTGATCCCATTTTTATGGTGGAATCTGCAACATTTGATGCAGAAACAACACAACCATTCGACAACTTACGGTTTATAAAACGTTCTTTTCAGCTTTGGTCTTTCACCAGGCATTTCATTGAATATACTTCACAGACACAAGGCAAATAGTGTAAGTATTACGAGCGGTAGCCTAAACCTACAAAACACATCGACATTAGCATACTGTTCGGACAAACAGCTCTTACCTTTCTTGATGAGCAATCCTGTCGCCTGCCTTTCTTAGCTAGAACTTTCCAAGCGGTACGCATTTATCCACGCCAGCCAAGACAACGAGCAACATCACTCATTGGCTAAAAAGAGTCACGTGACGCAAAACCGCGGTCAAGAAGCATTCAAAAAAACTCAAATTAGATGCTATCATAGTACACTCCGTAGTCCGTATACTACAAAGCAATAGTACTAACAAAATTTACCGTTATATCCTAGCAAAGTTCCTCACTGTAACAGCCATAAAAACAAATACGTCAAAGTTGAAAACTGAGCTTTGTTCGAACACAAAGGTAGATTGTGATGTCACAACGGAACTGTGGTTGATACATTTCTAAATTCTTTTTGTATGAATTAACTAGGTTCAGCTAACTTATTTTTAATTTGAGGTTATTTTGTACACTTTTCGATATAACCCGCTGTTATCACAGGTCTTTTCTAATTGTCGTTTCACAACATTTCGTATTGATTTGCCAAAACAGATTGTCTTTAAAAATCGGCCGCGAGCGGAAAAAGGTTGGGAACTACTGCCCTAGATATCAAAGCCTTACTTACATTTAATAAACGTAAACCGAGAAAGCAAATCTTGTTTATTTGCCTTTCTTGTAATGATGCATCTTGCAACTTTTACATTTAAAGTTAGTGGACATTCAATATCGACTGATCGTATGATTAAGCATAAATATCGTGGGTAACGCGATTGGTCGAATTTGGAAAGCTTAAATACATGTGATGTTCAGAGAAAAGTTATACGTGATTTTTGACATATTATCGTTGAAATAAGTAAACCTAATCATATATGATATTCGGTGCAAATGCATGTAAGTTTATGCACTTATTATCATAGAAGTTGTTTGTCGAAGATAATCGTATATAACCCGAAAGAATTCGCACATGATCGATGATAACTCGGACAAAAATTCTGACTGGGTATCAAGCAAAAGCGCCGGACACGGATACAGTGGGTTCGAATCTTTTTTTATATTTTAAATCCTTCTTCGATTCGTCACAACGTATATCCATGACAATTTTGTGGATTCTATAAGCCTTGTACACCACGGAGCAGAAGTTGAGCATTGGTTTATGGATCTGGGGTTAGGTGGTAATATATGTTTACATTAGCCCCATTTTGTAGTCTAAATATGTTGGTCTGATTCGAAATTTAACCGTCAAGCATTTTTTATTCTGTTTAAATATTTCCACTGACAAAACTTTGAGACNAAATTCTGACTGGGAAACGTGTTTGTATAATATCGCGTTAGGTTTCATTTTCTCAAGTTACCTCTACTAGATGGTATTGTTAATATTTTATCCCATAACCCTGTCTTTTAAATCCATACACTGCTGCCAACCAATGAGAAAAGCTTATATATTGAGGATTAATACGTTAAGGACCAAGTTCAAACAATAACACCTAACATTACTATTAAGTGCAACCTCTGATGGGTATTGTAATTTAAACATCTTTTTTTGCCATTTGTACTTCACAGGGCAAGATCTTCGCCGATCGAGGGACTATAACAGATTTCCAAAAATGTCTTCCAACATAATTTATGTGAACCGTGTTCAGTTATACACTGTCATTAAGTAAAGTACAAACAACGATTAAGTTTAAACTTTAATGTTGTGTTAAATGCAGGAGACACGTCGAGGCTCGCGGCTGCATGATGAATGAATAGCTGCATGATGCAATGCCTAATTGTGTTAAAGGGTCCAGTTAAAACCAAAACATTTCTCTCAACATTACCAGTTTTCTTACATTGTCGTAGCCACTCCCCTGGTGATAATTTTAGGCTAATTTGACGACGTGGTTGTTTGTGGAAGCCTTTATGAAGGAAAACATGTTGTTTACCTAGTTTCTTGTTTCTGGGCAATGTTGATTTGTTTGTATATTTTAACAGAGAACGAATTGTTTCATCAAAAAATTGTAACATGTGACAGCAGACAGCAGGCATCGGACCGATGATCAAGCAAGTTGTGATTGCACAACGTTACCCTGCATTTAGCCATTTAGTTAAGGGTTTCTTTGCCTAATTAACTCGTATTGACCCATACACTGTTGCTAAACCTAGTCTCAGAAAATTAGGAGTTTTTATTTTTTCGTATTTGGGTACGCCGTGTTTCAAATTTGCAACGCCACTTTTAGTTCAGAAACAAGGATAGGACATGGCATCTACACATGGTCAATCGGTCTTGGGTCATATATAAGCACGCGGCGGTATGGGAGCGACGTTTGTGAAGGAGGCATCGGTTGGTTTTAGCATTTCCAATTCATGTAACCTTTGCTCAACTAATTTGTGCCTACGAAGGAAGTATTTATAACCGTTTAAATATCCTAAGCTGAATCGCCATGTAAAACGTAAAAAACAGTATTCAAGTTTTCGTGGTCAGAACCCTGCTAATGGTTTAAGGTTGACGTTGCGGTAGTTAGTAGATTGTTATTCGTGGAAGGAAACACGTGTTGATTTTCTCGTTTCTGTGCAACGGTAATTTGTTTGTACCTTTTGATAGATAAACAGATGTGTAAATCACCGAATTCATTCACATGATAGATTAGGTTTCTGAATTTTAACCCACATACATTGTACAATGTTGACGTTTCGCCTAGACGATTTGTTGGTCGATATTTTTGACAGATGTCACCTTTGTATTACTGTTACATGACCTTCTTTCTTTGACCGCGTTACTGTCTCGTATACATCCGTAACTCAACGTAGTTTAGGTACGGTTTACTTTAGTTAACCTGTAATGTTTGTTTTGGATTTGATACTGTGGCTTCGTTTCAACGGTTCTCTGTATTTGTCTTGCTTTGGTTTTTGTTCATAACTTGTTTATGTTGACATTGAAAATAGACATACATAATGTACTGAGCTAGATCAACCCTAATCGCTTCAAAGTATTTCTGTGACTTTGGTAGAACAAAAATGGCTTGCGAACAAAAATGCATTTACACAGCTGTTTTAGCTACGTTAGCAATCACCACTGCTGTGTTTTCTGGTGTTAAAGTCGAACCCTACCGATTAAGAAGCACCGCGACCTCGGAACTGTCGTGTTTTTTTCTATTACCGTTTTTTGACTAGGATTGTTTGCTTTTCTGCTCAAATCAAACTCTTGGAATTAGGGATGATTTTGATTCGTGTAACAACTTGCGTGCTCAATATATATGTTTTGTTTGATACAGGTGCAGGGTAGTTTAAACTGTATTTTACACATAGCCTGAAAATATTGCTTATAAGTCTAAAAATGTCGGAACCAATAAGTAGACCTGAAAATCAAATCGAGGAACTCAATCCTGTCCAGCAAGCTGTTTCCGTCCGACATGCCGCTAACGTCCGACATGCCGCTAACGTCCAAAATGCTAATAAAGTCGAAACGGTTGAGGTAAGTGTGTGGGGTTAGAATTGAGATGATAACTTTCAAATTTTGGTTGTCGCTCTTTGGTTGTTTGGATTAAATGCAATGATGATACCAAACCAGCTTCTTCGGCGAAAAGGGCAACACTTGATATCCTAACATAACCCGAGTTTAACACGAGTAATATCATACATGATACAGGGATAACACACGGAAAAAGTTTGCCTGGGATAATGTCAAATAAATATAAAACGAATCAAACTTGGCTGGCAAACAGCAACGCTTTCTAAAGTTTTAATCTGACTTTTCTTGTCAAATTGCATATTGCAGTAGGATTCCGTTTGTGAACTTATCCACCGTATTTTTGTGAGTTCCTAATTAACTGTCACGTTTCGTTTTTACGGGTACGCAATGTGGGACTGACTATAGGAAGATCCTTAACAACAACGCACTCGTACAATAAACATCATTAAACGATAAGACGAATAGACGAGTAGCGATTCTACTAGCGCGAGGTTGTATAACTTCTGTCATTTTACGAGATAGAAGGCTACTTATAACCACCTGGGTCCAGAGTCAACGCTCTGTGTAAATGTGTTTAGCGAACAAGCTTACAACACACTCAAATCAGTGCATATTTTTTTCGCAATAGGAATTACACAGACTTATTTGAATGTGCTGAAAGCTTTAGCTCAATTATAGTTTAGCCGAAACTGGAATCGTCTATATTAAGCAGCTGTGGTTCAGGACGATTTCGGCACTATCCCTTCTGTTTATCGTATTTATAATTAAGCATCTTCACCTTGGGGATGAGCACCATCATCACTATTACGAACAACCACGCGACATTCAGGCTGATCAAATTTCAACTGGCCAGTCATCCTCCCGACCAGCACCATTAAATGTACTAGAGTTGTCGGAAAAAGGTAAATGAAGTTTCAGCAAACCACGCTTGCGGTGTAGGTATGTGTAAAAGATAATTTAAATCTAAAAAAATAGGTATTTAGGTATTAACAAAGAAAATTTAGGTTTTACAACACGGGCGGTGATTGCTCACATCCAATCCACTTCGTTCGTCCATCGCTATTAAACTGTTTTTAACAGATTCCTGCATTATCAAATATTGCACACTTGTCTTACGTTGCTGGTTACTTGGATTTGGGCCCCTTTTTCAATCACTATACTTTTTTTTAAATCCTGATATTTTAATATTATATCAAACAGTAACACGCAATGGCAATGTAATTTGCCTAATTTTGGAAATATTTGTTTCAAAATATTCTGATGTGTCAACTAAAGTAAAAAGGTTTAGGCACATGTATTGCCTTGTGAGATTATAAATAATGCACTAAACGCAGTGTCTGTGATCATACAAGTTTTGGAACGTAATCTATCCAATGCACTGTTCTATTACTTTTCTAATTCCGGTAAATCCTAATCCCGGGATTTTTGGATTGGTCCTGAAATCTCAACCTTAGTGCCAAATGCGCGATAACAATGTATGCAGGAGGCGAAACAGATGTTTGCAATCACGCATAGAATGTATTACGCATTGACTGCCCTAACTACTGAAAACCATATGGTCCATTAGATTTATTTTTAGAAATACTCGACGAGCAGTTGTTTAGCAAATCGATGAGCAGTCATAACAATCTGTGCTGGTAAAAAGGCTTCAAAATTTTATACTTTAACAGATAAAAAACTGAGAAATTCGGTCGACGTATTCCAACAACATCAGTTAGAAAAACTTGGGCATCAAGCTGCAATTCGTGCTTTAGATGTCGATCAGTCAGCGCTTCCTGATGTCTATCAAAACTTGGCAGAAAGTGACATCTATGAAGTGAAAGATCCACCCAGAAAAGAGTCATTTACCCCTTCAACGCAAGGAAAAGACACTAAAAAGTCGGAAACTTCCAAAATTGTTTCTTTTGATAAATTATTGTCTACCATGATGGGAATGCGTTTTCTCGCTCTAGTTGGTCCACCAGGTTGTGGAAAAACCACATTGGCAAAGCGATTGGCAAAATTTTCTAATTTCTTTGTAATTTTTCTTCGATTTATGGACTTGAGCTATACAATGACTCTCACTCCTCGCCAACTTTTAATCGATTTCCCGTTTAAAGATATCGATCAGAAAACTAGAGACAATGCATTTGAATGGATTTTTAAAAATCAGGAAAAGTGTGTTTTTGTTTTTGATGGTTATGATCAATGCCCCTGGATGCTAGACAAGGAAAACCCTCCCAGTGTGTCTTATGACATTCCTTTGCCAATTCGGCAGCTTGTAGCAAATCTTTGTTGTAAAAATTTTTTCGGAAAATCCTTGCTCATTTTTACATCTCGGCCCCACTCAATTCTTTCTATCCCATTAGCCATGCGCCCAAACGTCACTTTGGCTGTTGGTGATCTTCCAACAGATGGTATGAGAAAGTTATTTTTTGCATTTGCTGGGGCTGACGCCGACAAATTGTGGAAAACTTTGCACAGTAATGCACCACAGTTGATCGAACTTTGTCACAATCCATTGTTGCTGCAGTTCGTAGTTTTTGCTGGTTTGCATGGAGATGTTAACCAAATTAACACAATAACAAAGGTATTTATGCAAGTTCTCCTTCAGTTAGAACACTCCAGCCACAAACAAGGTTCGGAATTCCAACAACTTTTGGAACCTCTTGGTAGAATGGCATACGACGGAATGGTTCGACAAACTGTTGTGTTTACAAATGATGACTTGGAAAAGGCAGGCCTGAAGGATGTAAACGTGCAGGATTTTGTCATCAAAATAGCTTTTTGTCCAACTCTGTTCGATGGTGACAGGGCTATCTTCTATTTTACACATCAGATGTTGCAGGAGATGTTTGCGGCTACTTACATCTGCATGATCATGCCCGATCCAATGTTCAACCAAATCATCCATCAGGTGGTCCATGAAAGTCACTGGTCAATGGTTCGACGCTTCGTGTGCGGACTTTTACTGGGGGATGAAAACAATAAAAGTTAGTAACAAATGATTTATTTAAAAACTTTACAAATAAAATTTTAAGAGAGAGAGCAATACAAAACACACGTTTATATAGCGACAACGGCGGTAAAAGAAAAAGGCAAAAAGCACGCTTCGATGCAGGTGAGAGAACATGATAGTAAGGTCGCCACAATTTATCATTAAAATGGTGCAAACTCGTTTAACTTATTACTCCACGCATTGAATAAGTTTATAAAGGCTCTTCTGGCAAATGTATTTTTGCGTGTCGTCGTCCTATTCAGGTTGTCTTCCTCAGATAAATACCCTTCAAAGCGATTTTCAACACGAATGTTGAAAAATGAATGAGGTTTGAACCCGAAAATAAAGAGCGCATCGATAAAACAGAACGACCGATAACGCACGAACTGACGCAACACGCCTTTTAAAGTCTACCTATCAATCATTAAACACTTTGGCCGTGTCTGATAGATAAACTTTGGTCTCCACTGGTGTAAATGCCCCGCTGCTTGCCGCGAGATCAAAAATCGTACCGCAAACCGGTAGACGAATCTGATGTGAATCAGCCTTATGCGCTAGCAAATGCCAGAAAAGCCCGCCGGAAGCAAAACATCTGTTTTGTGTTTTTATGTAAATCCACAGATTAACATCTTTTTTAAATGGGACTATTTGTTTTTTACATATTAGACAAATCAGTCCAGCTGAAAAACGCGTTCGAGAAACTAATGAACACAAACATCTCCAGGAATCAATTGATCGGTAAGTGTTTTTTTAAAGTCCATTGCGTAACAGTTGTGTCGATATTTCCAATACATATCGATTAGCGCACTAAAGCGAAATAGGACATTTGCCAATTGAAATATTTTTAAAAACATTATCTAGAAATACAATTTCAGTATTTTTTTACTCAACTGCAATGAACTTCTTTGGAACTGGTGCCATTGTCCGTTGGTTGAGAAACGCTATGTCCACATAGGATTAGTCGTAATAAATCAGATAATCGGGTAACCAAGTAATTTGACAAGGTAAAAAGATTGCTTAGCCTCTTCCACTTTGTTTGTGTTCCCTCTTGCAATTCTAAAGATACTTTGCCGTCATACTATTTCCAACGCCTCTGTTTACATCAACGGCAAATGTTTAGACCATACAGATTTTTTTGAAGCCATATTTGTGGGATTTTTACAATTAGCAAGATTTAATCTTTTTCCATGTTTCTTCTTAGATCTGCTGATTGACATACACGAGTGCTCTGATGAAGTGCAAGATTTTCTTGCAAAGTTCGTCCCTGTAAAGTTTGATTTCATTTCCATTCCCATCTCATCCAGTGCAGCTCACGCTTTGGCTCAAATCCTCCCCAAGTTAGATCGACCTGTTGAGTGGCTGCATCTTATTAGCTGCAATTTGAATCCAGACACACTAAAGTTGATTTGTGAGGGAATCAGCAAAATGAAACACGAGGTTTGTTGTGAATAACGGCATTTAACAAATTGTGAGTTTAATTGTTGTGTCAATTGGTCTCATTTTTATGCAAGTATATAACATTTTTTTACCTTGCAATTGTCTAAAAAATATCTCAACAAATGATCATCAAATCTTGCACAGATCAAATTTCTTAATCTGGGTCGCAACAAGTTCGGAGATAACGAAGTCACAATAATTTCTCGTTGTTTAATCAAAGTGAGGGAATTATGGCTGTGGGATTGTGAGATTTCTGGTGATGGAGAACAGATTTTACGTCAAGAACTCGAAAGACTCGGACTTCCTGTAAGAATTTTTGAAACTCTTTGCAAGCGTCTCTTCTGTTGTTTAGAATTACGTTAAATATGTTTTTTTTTGCTTTTAGCTTTCAACTATTGCGGGACTATGGGAAGTTCAACAGCAATGAAAAGATTTCTGTTGAAAATTAATACTTCTGTTTCAAGTATTTTATTCGCTATATCTGCGTGCTAATAAAAAGAATCAATCAACACAATAGCACGAAAAAAAATAAAGACAAACATAAAAAACAACCAACATATTTGATGTCGCCATAGTTTTAGAAATCTGGAAAAAGGGATTGGAAGAATTGAAAACAATCTTCCAAAATGACCAAACTCGAAATATAAAACTTTGCATTTGTAAAGAGGGCCCAACATTGCGGAATATTATCCCCCCAGAGGTTCGGGACGCAAAATCAACAAGGCAATTCATTACCAACGCCACCGCTTTCATATGCACGAATGCTATCTGAACACCAAACCTCACGCGATCTTTGCGTCCTGTCATATACAGGCGCACGTAAATCAAGTTGATTTCTGGCATGCTATCACGCCACACAAATTCACCTAATTCCTTCCTCACAAATAACTCACGGCGCACTGTCACTGAACCCTCGCCAGCCGCCGCGTTTTTGCTGCACGTTTTGCTTTGTTTTCTTTAACAATGACACCGACCTGGGTAGCGCCGTGATGACACAAATTTCATTGTTATTTGCCATTTTTTTACCAGTTTTAAATGGGAATTACACATATATGGGGGCACCTGTTTCGGCTAGTCAAAATACAGCTAGGAACATACTTCCGGTCGTCACATAGGCACCAAATTACATAAAATATGAGGTGGAATTTACGTCACCATACAGCTATTGAAAGAACTTGTCGCTGAAAAACACGAAAAAAACTATTTTATTTCGTACCAACACAAAACTAAACTACTATACTATCGAGACCAAATAGCGTTTTCAATAGCCAAAGACACTCAGTGGCACAGGCAAGGCTGGAATTACGGTACGGTACGCAGTAAAAATCAGCAAAAGGTAGGGTACGCTCTTCGTAATGCGGTACGTCGTACGCTCAACTCAAAACGTATTGTACTGCAATCCTTGGGAACAGGTATCTACGCGAAAAGTAACAAAAACTTTACCAGAGTTGTTTTTTAAACGGCAAGTCACTAAATGTATAAATAAAAGGTCACGAATGCTGTGGTCCCTTTGCGTATAAGGACAAATGTAGCCACAAGAAGTTTAGTTCTATTGTTTTAAAATCTTTAACAATATTGCATATTGCTTAGTTGTTGCTCAATGTATGCCGACCAAGAACAATTTGGTGCAGCGTTAATCCATTTATTCTTGTAACAAAATCAATTTTTTATAATTGACTCCCTTGTTCTAACATGTTTTTTATCCGGCTAAGAAGTTTTTATCTATGCACGGCTGCCATTAAATATAGCCTACTTCTTCATCAAATGTGTTCGGTCTCATAAAACGCGATTGGTTATGCACCCCTGCTAGGCTCTAGCTAGGCATCAATTTAAAACAATAATACGACCCCATCTGTTCAAGATTACTTCGCTCGACACCACTGTATTGGGGCACTGAAGTCTTTTAAGGGCTTCATATAAAGGGCCCTGCATAACGCTCTATAATTACGGTGTAGCTGCAGCGCGTTCGACCCTGATGCACCAATTGTGCCCTTAACATTTTCCCCCCTTGATAACGTTTTAACGTTGCGCAGCTATTTCCGGCCTGGTGATTGATTTGGTGCTATGGCATTCAATATCGTTGGATTATTAACGGTTGTTGAATGTCTTAAAATGACTGATGTCGACCTTAAACATTCAGCCATCATGTTGTTATTGCTATCGGAATTAAAGCCTAACTTGTGTAATGCACGCTTTTAGCAACCACATTTACGCCATCAATTAACAGTATTTTTGTCCTTTTTGTACAATACACAATAAGCAATAAACAGGCAATGGCCTTTATATTTAAATGAATACTATGACGTCAAGTGAATATGAAATGTTGCCTTATTTTGAGCAAATAACCATGCACGACACGAATATGCACGCCGTTGTGGCGCAATAATCACCCTATTATTGGACTGATGGACGAGGAAATTATAGACATGCGCCAGACAAACAGACCTCTGGTGTAACGAATACTAATCAATTTTGGCATTTCCTTTCGTCTGCTACTGTAGCAGTTTTTATAATCTAGGATGAGGGAGGGGCGACCCAATGGA
>QXVZ01007411.1:0-13544 GCA_008931825.1 Phallusia fumigata
GATTTTGGTAGCAAAGTATATCGTGTGCGGGAGTTATTGAAATGTTTTCACAGGTGAATAGTGGAATGGCGGGGATGCTCATAGTTGAAGACAGCGAGCAAGAAACTGATGACCTGTTAAAAGCGGTTACTTGCCCGTTCAACTGTCAACATGACATTGAGTTGTTGTTCCAACCCATGTTGACTTATGATAACAAAACAGCAGGGGACCCGTTTGTCACCATACAGAATCAGTACGATGACACTCTTCGTGGGTAAGATCAATTTGACTGAAGTTCAATAAAGTTCAGCAGTTTTTACTTGTGCATCACTTGCGCCACACTCTCTAGTTCAACCTGTTCGTTTGAAAAAATGTTTCGTCGATATTCGGTACTTGGGGATTTTATATCATCGCTAGCCCTGGCAGGATTAGAACCACTAACCTCACGGTACTATAAGGTTGCGCAATAAACTTGGCCATTGGTTTTTGCGTTGCTTTAAAATTGTTTGTCTTTTTTAGAATCACTTCAAGCCGCGCGGGATGTCCACCACTAGGCCAGACGAAGGAAGATTGGCTGGCAGTGTCAAGTGGTTTAAACCACTTCACTACCAATGGCCAGCTCAATCCAGTTCTAACCATCGAGGCGGGACAAATGAAGAGATTCAGGTAGGCTGACTTAAACGCAGATCATAGGCAATGACATCGTAAAGTAAGGCAGTTGATTCATTAGGTTTTTGCATTAAGCTGAATGAACATAACCTATGCACGCCCACAGACAAGAGTAAGGTTTCTGAATCCACGAACAAAAATAATATAAAAGCGCTAGGCAGAGTCTCCTTGCTATAGGCCAGGTGGATTAATAAAGCAAACCACCAGTGAATCACACGACACACATTAGATTTCTGAAACATTTTGGAGTTTCAGCACCACCCGAGGGACTATAGAGTTGGGCTAAGCAGAAGTGTAACACACCATCTATTTTAAGTCCGAAAGCCACACAAAAGTTTGGAAGTATTTCCAAACGTTTTGGGAAAACAACTCGACCAAGGCGCTGTAAAGAAGGTTGTGGTTGCGTCAGTTTGGAAGTCGAGCGTAGATAAACAACAGCGAAGGCGACAATCAGAAAATAAAAAACATTTACGCGTTATTAAGCGCAAATGTTTGTTAAAGTTTAATCATCAGGGGTCAGAACAATGCCTGAATGATCACAATGATTTCACCGTCGTGCGCTTTGCATTTCCGTTGGATCATTTGTTTTTGACTTTCTCGATTTTTTTAAAGATGGTGACTTCAATTTGGGTCAACTAATCGGATTCCACTGGGTTGTCGCAATGCCGTTTAAGTTTCCTGCTTAAGGAAGCTGAGACAGGATTAGAACCCACAACCTTGCGAGCACAAGGCAGTCGCGCTAACTACTCGGCCATATCGGCCTCCACTAGGACGAGTCGCGATTAAACCGATACAATACGTTGGGGGATGCATGTTTGGGGTGTCATAGAAAGGTTCGGTGCATTATTGCTGGGTCAAAAATCTCACTAAACCAACTGCTTAACACAGAAAAATCCGGGGAAAGAACTCGGGGCCCGACAAACAACAACAAAAGAAATCTACGACATTACAATAAGGCAATTACAGAACTGTTTTATTTTTTCAGAATGGTCAATGCTGGTGGGAGCGAGATTCTCGAAATTGAAATGGTCAACAACGACACAGATCGTCATAGTTGCGAATACAAGGAGATTGCTTTGGATGGAGTTTACCTCGACAGGCCCCGAAAACCGAGACAGAACAAGACTCTGTTAGTTCCAGCGGGAAGGACTGACTGGCTTGTGCGTTGCAATACACCTGGTACTTACATCGTAAGTCAAACGAAGCTAGTAAGCAAGTTTCATCTAAGTTTAATTTCCCTTTTAACAGGCTTGAAACTTTAACAAGCCTAATCTTTGTCCGCCAAGAAGACCGAGTAGTTAACGCGATGGCCTTGTGCTCACAAGGTTGTGGGTTTTAATCCTGTCTCAATCACTTGGATTACCTAAGCAAGAAACGACATTGCTTCGACTGAGTTGACCCGATGGGTTGACCCAATTGTAAGTGAACTTCCCAAAATCTAAAAAAATCAATCATAAAAACTAGGCTTTCACCATATTGCAATTCCACATAAACTATTTCATTCTGTTTAAATATGACATATTCTTTTTAAAAATGACATATTTCTTTTCTACATTGGGTCCGATAGTTACCTACACTTTTTATGACATGATTGATTTTTACATGGGTCCCCACACATGCAAAGTTGTAGATTATGTATTTGCCAAGATACAAGTAAAAATTGTAGCAGATATTAGACATAAGTTGCTAGCTGTTGAGTTGGTGAATATGCAAATAATTAAGGGTAATGACACAACACTGTCGCCCAATCGACAAACCTAATAGGCTTAGCCGGTCAGTTTTGGGGGCTTCAGGATTTAACACAGCAATTGATGTCCCACAATGGCATGTTATACAAACTGTGTAAATTTCATACAATTTGGACATTTTTTGATAATTTGCGTAATTTATTTTTTGATAATTTGGGTTATGTCGTCAAATTATTCATTAATACACCACGCTGACTTGTTCTACAAACTGCGTAAATTTCATGCAATTCAGGCATTGGTAAATAATTTGACCCATTTTAGGGGGATACCGGGTTAATTAATGGGTCATTAATAGGTTTATGGGGTCAAACAAGTACATTTATGATCCAAAAAGGTTCAACAAAATGTGTAATATTAATAAAATTCGGACATCGTTTAATAATTTGACTCAATTTAGGGGGCTAGAGGAGTAACCACTGGGCCATGGGGGTCAAACGATGGCACAACTACATGACCATATCTACCAGCTGTAAAGGTTTCATCAAACTCTGCCAAGCATTTTATGCAAACACAACATGGACAAGCTAAAGGGCAAAAAAAAGAGATTAAAAACAGTATGCGTCCATTTCAAACGGGGACCCATAATGATCAATGTAACTGCAATGTGGCAGGTGGTTCGACGGTGGGCTGTTTGTGAGGATAACGCATTCAGGCGTTGTTCAAACTTTAGTGTTTTTTTCGCATTAAAAAATTGATTTTGCACTGGCTCAATCTTTTAAATTAGAAAAAAAAATAGTAAGAAAATGGTAAAATCGGCGGGAATGTTTTGGTCTCCCGAGACTTTGACGCATGACAGAAGTGCAGGGGGTCCTAAGATATACTTTTATTCTTCTTTCATTGTTGTTTCAAATGTTATTATTATACTTACTCATATTTGCCTTATGTTGTCTCAGATACGCTCTTTGGCGCTGGAAGTGGACAGCGAGTCTACAGGCATTGTCACACGAAGATTCAATGGCACTCTCTTTACTCTTAATGCCACTGGGTCTTCTCAAACTGGGGCCATTGGGGAAATCCAGTTACCCACCAGACCCAACTACACCAATTTCGAAACAAAAACTGACCTAACGACAAGCTTCAGCATCGAAGTGGGTCCCCAGTTAACACTTAACAGGGAAAAGTTCAAGGGGGAGCATTACTTCAGGTAAAGTTGGGTGATAGAATCTTTGATTTTTAGGCATTGAATACAACACTGTTGGTCGTGACAAATATTCAAGCTACTCACGCTAATCAATAAACTAACTATTGTACGATTTCAGCTTCTATTATGTTTTCCATGAGGTCGTAACATACTCACACAACTTGTGTTATTGTGAGAGACGTTATATTGTACACGACTATGTCATCTTTAGACGATTCTATCGTGAAAAAATTCAAATCACCGATCAACAATAAACATCAACAACAATTGGTCAGCAGTCTTGAATGCGGTCATGACCTTTATCTATTCTGGAAAAATCTCTAACTTTAACAAAGAAGCTTTAGTAACAGTTTCAGTTTTGGCGGTACGGCNAATGTTAATTGTTTTTCAATTTGTTTTTTCTGCCCAGCATCTTGCCCATCAACTTTTGGCCTGACACGTTTGTTGGGTTTGGATGAAACTTTTACAAATCATAAATATGGCCATGGTGATGTATTATTCGTTTTGACTGACCTCATAGCCTCTTATCACCCCGATGGCCTTCTCATAGTTGCTATAGCCATGGAGTTGTGCCATTGTTTGCTTAATAATTCACATTGCAACGCAGACGCTGAAAAATATTGCAACACGAAGCCATCCGACGACGTTGACCTTTCTTATCCGCATCATGAGAAATGGGACAAAGACGAAGCGGGCACAGTCGGGTATTCCCAAGCTGGAGACTACAGAGATACACTTATGATTCCCCCGCTNATCAATAGCTGTGGTTGTATGTAAATATTGTAAAAACAACCATCCTCTAAGGCTGGCAGCTGTAGTTAAGTAATAAGAAATCTAAAGTGATGATTTGATGAAGTAAAATATGGTCTCCAGTCTTCACTGTTGTGGTTAAATAATTTGCTATTTCATTCTATAGTTATAGGGATGATGAAAGTATTCTCAAGTCCTAGGGTTTCGAGAATGGTGGTGGGTCCATCTGGGTTGCATGTAATCAGACTTGGACAACTAGATAATTCTAGTTGTCTAATTCAACAAATTAGAGCAAAATACCGATAATTCTAATTCTAATCTAATTTAGGAAAATCGAGTAATCTCTAATTTTAATTCTAATCTAATTTTCGGTTTTCCTAAAAACGCTACTTTGTCCAACGGCACTTTTTAGCATGTGATACAAGCACGTGTCTCGTGCATCCAAAACGCACAGGGCGATGTCACCAACAAGACTTAGCCACATTTCTTAAACCTATTTTTGTCATACTGGCCATTGTGACGAACAGTATCTAATGCGTACCGCTTCGTGGGCTGTTGCTTCGTGTTAGGTAGTGTTATCTAGTTCTAGTTTCAAGTCTAGTTCAATTTGTAGTTTCCGGAAAAGTGATAATTCTAATTCTAATCTAATTTGTAAAAACTGAGATGCTCTAATTTTAATTCTAATCTAATTTGAAAACCCCCAAAAAAATCTAGTTGTCCAAGTCTGCATGTAATACATTAACACTTCCTTTCCTATTTATTGGCATTTGGAAATGTAATTATAACTTTTCATGTAGACATCCACCAAAATGCCTTATTGGTAAACAGACCAGTAACTATAGGCGCCACGTTAGGGTAACCTGAGTAATATTACTGACAGCATATTATTGTCTGCTTGTTCTTTAAAAATGTTCTGTCATGTTGACACTAACATCAACACCTAATTGCTCTGCAAGTTAAAAAATTGTAAAGTGTAGCACTAAAATGATATTCTTATGTGTTTTTAATTGGATGAAATTCGCAAGTGGATAACCTTTATAAAAAAACAAACAAATCCAATTTATAACAAAAGTTTACTTATGTTTAAAACAAACTTTTTTGTCGGACAAAACAACAAATCTTCTGGAAATACAACAAATGCCCTCTGTACACATACAAGAATAATGCAAAAAATTATTATTCTTCATTCAACATATATGCTTTACTCTACATGTTTTGACACAAAACTGTGCTGCCTTGTAATCTAGAAAAAAATTAATCAAACAGGATAGTACAGCAAACCTTTCATTACACGTCGAAAACAGCCAAAAATGGTTATGAAGTAGAATCACAGTTTTAGTGTATAAATATCCTTAGCCAAATCAGTATTTACCTTGGTTAGTATTTTTTAACCTTCAAGTTGGCAAAAGGACTTTTTTCCTTTTTAAGACAGATATGGCCATCTTGGCTGGATATTTTTCTCCTTACAGCCAACTAAAGAAACTCAAAAACAGCAAAATATTTTGCACACTGCATATAATTTATCTTAAACATATAAATAAATGGTTTGTGATAGCTTCTATTGAAAAACTATACATTGACCTATTTAACTATACCAGATTTGATTGTTTTATTGTCAACTATGTTGTTTGTTTCATGATATGAGGCAATCTAACCAAGTTTTCTTCTTAAGTCGAACTATGGTTCGTTATTTGGTGAAGTAATTAATTCGTGTGTATCTAGCTAACTTTAGCGCTACGGGAAAAACAATTTCAACCGCCGCTTCGTCTTCATACAATCTCCTTCCAAACAAAATATTGGCGGCAACTCACATTCTCTCTTGGTACGGAGCGGTAGGGCGTTATTAAAATTTTGTAATGCTTTAATCATGTTGAAGCAAGTGTAATATTTCTTAGGACACCAGCGTACAACTTGTAATAATTACCCAGAACTGTGAAAATCAACCTATTGCCTCTATTTCGCTTGCTGTCATTGCTTACATTTTTCGGCTTATTGCAGAATAAATTTACAAAACATTTGCACCACAACTGGGAGAATCAGCTTTTACTTTGTCAGATCTTTACTTCAGATTTCATACTATTTCCCCAAAGCTGCCAGTCTTAAAGGGTTTAGAATATTTATGAGGAAAAAAATCATAATCAAATTTGTACGATTCATGCTCATATCAACGTATAAATAAACTATTTACAGTGATTATAACAATTTCTTCATTAGGAAGTATTTTGTTGGTAATTTCAGGATGCAATGTTGATCAGTTGTTTAGTCTGAACAAGATTTTGTTACCACCATACCACTGCAAGGAAACAGAGAATCAACAGAAGGAATCTGCAAAAAACGTCAAAGGGTCTGTTGCAAACATGCAAAGCTTTCAAGTGCCGGAATTTTTAGTTAACTCGATCGAAAAAGTTGCACCGCTAGTGCTCAGCAAATGGTGGAGAGTTGCAGTAACGCGATGTTTTACTTTAAAGTACCCAAGGAGGGGAGGTTTATTAAACCAAACAAGAGTGTACAATAGTAAATGTACTCTTATAAAGTTGACAAAAACTTAAACAGAACATCTCAACGGTGAAAACATACATCGCTGTACTCTGTCAAGGAAGTTTTAAAATGCAAGTCGTTCTCATACGTACCCGTTAACATGTTGTGGTTTACTTCCATTACATTCTCCCGGTAATGCGTTGCCGGATTTGTTCATGGCAGGCGTGTCACCTCCCTCCTCTGCAAATGCAAAACAGCAGTAAGTACATCCCACTCAATCCAGTCGAGTTTAACGTTTAGTATTTTCAACTCAACGTTCTATTGTTTGATTTGCAACAATGATGTTGAACCCAATTTCCTTTTCCTTTCACATTTTAAAGAAAAAACAGTGACAGTCTATTCGGTCAAAACACGTGGATATTTTTTCAAAACGTTTGTAGAAAACCAGTACGTACAGCACTTGGATAAGGCTTAAAAAAACGCAACTTCATACCTGGGTCTATGATATCAACAAGCATCATCATTCCCAAGTCTTCGTGTCGAAGAAAGTGACAATGTATAACCACGATGTCAGTAAACTTGTGAACCTTAAACTGGATCTAAAACATTTAAATAGTATCAGGTTCTAGTTTTTTCAAATACAGTAAATCACAAAAAGCGGTATGTTCTAATATGTTTCACTGATGATCTCTGTGTTTACAAAAAATGTTTTTTGCCTCACTGGTGGTCCTATTATTCATGCGTTTTTTTCCTTTTAATCTTACTGTAATGTTGGATAGCGGGGGAATCATAAGTGTATCCCTGTAGTCTCCAGCTTGGGAATACCCGACTGTGCCCGCTATGTCTTTGTCCCATTTCTCATGATGCGGATAAGAGAGGTCAACGTCGTCAGATGGCTTCGTGTTGCAATACTTTTCAGCGTCTGCTTTACAATGTGAATTGTTAAGTAGATGATGGCACAACTCCATGGCCATAACAACCAATAGGGAGCTATTGGGGTAACTAGGGGCTATGGGGTCAATCGAGACGGATAATACACCACCATGATCATATCTACCACGTGTAAAAGTTTCATCCAAATCCATCAAACACTTCACTCAAAATGTGCATGGACAAGCTGCAGGTGGAGATAAAGAACAGAGTAAAAACAATTAACATTATGACACCCACCGTATTTTTCGTGTTGACATTTGCAGACTCTGTTTTCAAGGTTGGTATTTTGCGAAAACAGTAACCAGGGTTGTTTTGGGAAACTAGCATTTGTAGGGGTGATCGTCTGTCCGACAGGCCCAGTGTAGCGTTCGTATCCAACTATCTGAATCACAGAGCGCCAACTTTTACCAAGCAACTAATGCTTAAAAGTCAGTTGTGTAATTAAAACGGCGTGAAACAAACTGTTATTAGCAATATTTTAGCTCTTCCTACCTTGAACAAAAAACCCTTGCGAATGTTCAGTGACATTTTGTAACTGTCCTTTGTTTAACATCTTTCTTACTTTAAAATGATTGACGTGAATATGGATCGGGTGGCCTTCTTTCGGGACTGTGTTGAGAAAATTCCACTGCACCATCTCGTTCACGTGAACTAAGTGCCTGCAACGGTAGGAGGCTTTCGGCGTAATGAATTAGTTGTCAATCAACTTCCTACAACCTAAAACTGCTCAGTACATCAGCGTTCCGATAAAAGAATTATTGACGGCGTTTCGCTAAGAGACTTTCATCGCTGCATACGAGTACCAAGCTTTTTATTTAATAAAAGATATTCATATAAAATGAAGTGCATAAGATATTTGTATAAAATGAACCAACAGAAGTGTACCGATTGGGCAAAAAGGCATATTGGCTAAAAGTAGGGCCCCGCAAGCTTTTTTCACTAACATCACACTTTTAAACTTAATTAGACGGCACATCTACACTTGCGTTTTGTACCAAGGCAGATAATAATTTATATTGTGACATTACAAAACAAAAAAGCACAGTGGAGAGTCTAACTAGAGTTTGGATTCGCAAATTGCCCAACTGTTGTAACGCTCAAATTTACCAAAAAAGTTCAAAAAAGTCACTTATAGCATCGTCTCGCGGCACACCGGTTGCGGATCACTGTCATAAAGTAAGAAACTACTTACAAGATCCACCCAACTTTACCTGAAGTAGTGCTCCCCCTTGAATCTCTCCCTGTTGAGGGTTAACTGGGGCCCGACTTCGATGCTGAAACTTGTTGTTAGGTTATCCCATTTTCCGAAATTGACGTAGTGGGGTCTGGTGGGTAACGGGACTTCCCCTATGGCTCCAGTTTGAGAAGACCCGGTGACATTAAGAGTAAAGAGGGTGCCATTGAATCTTCGGGTGCTATTGCCTGTAGAGTTGGTGTCTACCTCTAGCGCTAAAGAGCGTATCTGACAAAGGCAAACATGAGTAAATTTAAAAATAACATTTAAAACAATATTGACCACAAAACGAAATAAATCAACCATTCGGTTCGGCATTCGTAGGCTCGCGTCTGCTGCACTACACCCCAGGCTATAAACATTACACAATCAATCTGTGGGGAATATGAAAGCAAAACAACAATTGAAGACGCAACTAAAGACGCTGATTGCGACATTACTTTTCTGGGTCATTGCATCAGTTTCAAGTACCCCACTGCAATTCCTGTAATACCACTATCAATTCTCGATCCAAGGATCCTAAAGCATTCATGACTTAAGAGCGTCATTTTGTGGATTAAAACGATGTTGTGTATTTTAGATAAGCAAATCACTAGTCAAACGATCAATACTTTTGCAAGCGAATTTAAGCTTAAGTTATATAAAACTTGCTTACAAGCTTCGTTTGACTTACGATGTAAGTACCAGGTGTATTGCAACGCACGAGCCAGTCGGTTCTTCCCGCTGNCAAAACACCTTAACCAAGAAAACCTTTATACTTTGCTGATAAGTTGGTATTTTGAGAAAACTGGTGACAGCTAAGCACTCGTGATATACTTGAAAAGTTGTCAAACTTTGGTTCTTGTTGTTTTACATAACACGTTTTTGTTTTTGTTTTGACTCAATTTCTAATTATATCGAACCGAAACCGAAACCGAAAAGTCTGTGGGCGGAATGTTTTCCTCCCGCGCAACTGTTTGTGGTGACTGTGTTTACCCGCCTCAACAAATAGAACAGTTTGTTTGCATTAAACACGTAACTATCACAGAGCTTGTATGCATTGAAAACATTAGGTTGCNCTCGGCTGGTTCGGCGTTTCCGCCATTTCAATCTCCCACAAAACTCACTCTTTTGTGAGTCCCCGTCACGAACGCTTTGCATTTACGGTGTAGCTGCAGCGCGTTCAACCTTGATCCACCAATTGTGCCCTCCAATATTTTCGCGCCGCATGACGCCCTAACGTTGCGCAGCTATTTCCGACCTGTTGGTACTGCATCGCTATGTTTTTTTTTACCAAGCGAAATAAACTTAACTGCACCGAATTCAAATGTTTTTTCATGTGTTTTGGACTAAATACTTACTTTTGAGTCGATATGCAAGCCGTGCAGATGAAGGTTGGTGCTATCCGGGAATCGAAGCTCGTTTAGCTTTCCGCCCTTGTCCGCTGTTGGCAGGTTGTTTATCTGAGAGTGACAACAAATAAGTTTGTTTTGCAAGCGACCACGCCCCCGTTACACCCACCAGAAGTATTTCAAGTTGGTCGCCTTGCTTCACTCGTATAGTGGGAGCCGGAACTGAACCATTGTAGGTTCGTCGCTCTAGCGAAAGCCAGTCAACCGTGAAATTATCGGGCTGCGCGCGCAACGTCACGCGCCATTTCGGTTTGGATGACGTCACATAGGCAGGCTCTACGAGAGACGCCCCTTCTGCGTCACAAAACAATGATTTTTGAATGACGTCATTTGTATCGTTGTTAGTGTTTCAATATGCGTTGCGTCACATTGTGACGGTAATGTCATGTTGCCTAAAATTGCTAACAATGCAACATATGCATAACCATTAGAACAATGTTGATTTGCTTAAAACAAACGTTTAAAACAAATCGTACTTTTTACAAATTACCTGCAAAACTGCAATCCTGCGAAAGAACCGCGGTGGTGGATTGCATCAGTATTAAAAGCAGGATAGACCAACCCATGTCTTTTCAAAGTTTCTAGTAAGTAAACCCAACACCTTTTACCTTAACCGGAATATTTGAAACTACTTTTTGTCCTACTTGCTTTCACGTAAAGGTCAAGGGACGGAATTTCTCGCAAACATTCCAAAACTGGTGAAAAAAATCACCCAAAGGCGGTTTAAAAGTCAAGTCCAATGCCAGTATTAATCAAATTGGCCCAAAAATTCACGAGTTTATATTTTTTGCAGCCGCGACCCACAATAAAACCACATTTTGTGTAAATGCAAACAGATTTTATGTTTGTCTTTTTGTTACGATGTCGATGGAACACTGAACGTAATTCTGCTTGCAACGTTTGCTTTCATAAAACTGTCTTGTCGTGCTACGTCTATCTAATGTAATATTTTTGAGTTCAACACAGAAATTTTAAAACTTTGCCAAACTTATGTTTCATTTTTTTGTTACGGTTGAGGTCATAAAAACCGAAAAAAATTATTGAAAGTAAAGAATGTTTTTCAGCCTTTTTTAAGCCCTTTAGTAGAAAGGCAAAGAAGTGATGGGATTATGCGGGGTCTGAACTAAAAGTCAGATTTAGGCCAACTCCTACTGTTCTGACTGTGGTTCTAAGATAAACCTGGTGCTCACAAAGCGATGAATTTAAAATGAACAAGCAGCTCACCAAACCAACGTTGATGAGATCTACAGAGAACCGAAACGCCCCACATTCATCCGGCATTCCTCCGCATCTAAATGCGACCGTGTTTGTCCTGCGTGGTTGCGACATAACGCTGCAGTGGGTTGTTGCACTTTTTCCTGTTCATCGTTGACAGTGCGCTATGGTGAATCATAACTTATAACCAGTGATGAAGGTAGAGTAACTTACTTACCGGAACGATCCATGTTTGTCGGTATCATCCCGAAAATTGATCTGCGCAAAACGATTACCTATTACGTCACACAAATAAAACAACAACTACAGGCTACGTGATAATAAAAAAAACAATAAAACAAAATATAGAGATTCTTAAGAGAATTTTATTGTGTATTTATGATATAGCCGGTACCCATGCGTTGAGATTCTTAGCCGAACGCCGTACGGACAATATTTGTTTTACGGAATGGTGTTTCGGACCGTTCCGGGTTACTGTCACCACTGGTCACACTGAACTGAATATAACACACATAACACTACAACACAACTTAGGGTTTTCCCCACTGNATTTGTTTTACGGAATGGTGTTTCGGACCGTTCCGGGTTACTGTCACCACTGGTCACACTGAACTGAATATAACACACATAACACTACAACACAACTTAGGGTTTTCCCCACTGAATGGAAATTAGTTATAGTTGAAGTTCCGCGGTCACTCCTCGGCATTGATTTCTTCCTTGCAAACGGATTGCTCGTCGACTTGAATCGCCATCGATTATGGAATACGAATTTAGTCGACATTGTGACTCAAGTCAGCTAAAATTCCGCGAGAAATAACGTATTGCAGCAGAACCAACTTACACAAAACTCTCGTCGGAATTTTCCAATCTGACCAAGAGCAGTTTTTACGATTTGTGCCTGAAGCATGGAGTGCAACATTTTTAAGCCCTTGTCGCAAAAAGTGGAAGCAATACGACGATTTGAGCGCTCTACAACAATAGCAGGTTTACAATAGTTCAGTGGTATGTTTAATTTTTTATCATCGATTTTTACCATCATCAGCTGAACTTGTTATGTTACCTATCTACACGTATTATACGTATTATGTTATGTTACCTATGCGCTATCTGGAAATAAGAAGAATTTAGTTTGGACAGCCAGCCTGCAAACCGCCTTTGACAAAGCAAAAATGCCCTTGCCCACGCTACCGCACTAAACCACCCACAACCTGCGGCTAAAACTGCTTTGACCGTGGAGGCGTCGCAACACGTTAACAATCAGTATAGAGACCTTTGGCGTTTTTCAGTAAACGACTACGACCAGCAGAACTTAAGTACAGCACCTTTGACCGCAAACTGCTGGCAGTGTATTTAGCTGTGCGTCTCTTTCGGTATTCCTTGGAAGGAAGGACTATCCCCATATACACTGATCATACACCACTAACATTGGCACTCTGCAAAGCTTCAAATCACTGGTCAGGGCGTCAGCACCTGCATACATTTTAGAGTTCACTACTGACGTTCAGCACGTCGATGGTAAAAGCAACTGTGTGGCGGATGCAGATCCCTGATTCCGCAATTGTTTTAATTTTGATTACAAGTCACTGGCCGCAGCCCAGCAACAAACACAAGATGAAATGCAATCATATATAACCGCAGTTTCCAAGCTGAACCTGAGTGATATTGCTTTCGGCCGTGAAGAAAACAATTATTTTGTGTGATATTTCTGGTGACTTTGCTTGGTCTATTATTCCTACAGCTTGGCGAAAGCAAGTTTTCAATGCAATCCATGGGTTGTCTCATTAGTCAATACGAGCTACCAGCTGATTGCATAAAAGTTTGTGTGGCATGGAATGCGCAAAAAAGTTAGTACATAGGCAAAGCAATGTCTATCGTGCCAAAGGTGTAAAATTCAGCAGAAGGTTCGCGCTTCTTTGGTTAAATATCCTTCCACTCAGACACGTTTTGGCCATTAAAACATCGATATAGTTGGCCCCAACAGTAGACCGTGTTTTAAGGTGGTC
>QXVZ01007412.1:0-10856 GCA_008931825.1 Phallusia fumigata
CTTCTACGTACGATACGTTAATTAAATGCGGGCTGGATAATGAATTGGTGAACAAATCTACCACTGCAAGGTAAAAATTCCAAACCGGTTCACTAGTCTTATGAGCGACCAAGGCTCACCACGATCAAACACAATCATCACTAACTGTCTGGATTGCTTGGGCAGTGTATGGAAAATGTGGTCGAATGTCGTAAATTGTTTTACAGCTAGATTGTTGTCTGTGCATAATTTACAGCCAACATAAGATCTGTGTTACAACACATACGTCGATTTAGTTGGGACAATTTGCATACAAGACTGTTTAAACTCGATGTGAGTTGCTGATGACCTTCTAAATAAATGCAAACCAAAATTTGGTTTTTCAAAATTTGCTCGAAATCCTAAAATATTGTGTTAAGTGTTTCTGAAGTTTTGTAGCCCGTCCAAGTCGGGTTATTTTGTATTTGTAACGTACAAAAAATGTCAAGTGCTCGCTAGTGGTGAAATTGACTCAGGCCCGTAAATATGAACAAATATGACCTGCAGACGACAGTTATGCCTAACAAGTTAATCTAAAACGAATGTTTTTGTTGTTGTTTATAACTAGATTACACTTTCAAGCTTGTCGTTACTCAAGGTCACACAAACACGCAACTTCTCTCCATGCATTCAATCAACCTAAACATGAGCAGCCAGTTTGCAGTGGTTGATGACTTGAGGTTTTCTCCCAAATGACAAAGTGCACGGATGATTGGGAAGATGGAAATTGTTTTACGCACCACAAATTTAAAACTTATCACAGCATCTGTCGTATTGTCTTCCTTTGGTTCCGACGATATACTAGTCTCGGTTAAATATGTATCGGATACAAGCATATTAGGCCTACATTGACCTGATCAGGAACTTCTTTGTTAATCGTCAAAGAAAACTATTTCAAAGGCAGAATTCGAACCCCACATCGAAGCACAAGGCCCGTTTGGCCTTAGAGTCTTGCGAGCGCCCCCTATCAAAGGAAGATTGACATCTTAGGGTCCATCTCGCATCCCAGAATCTTCCGGTTCCGAACAGTTTGGACAGAACTCCCCGCTAACATTCGCGGCGTAGCTGTGTCGCATTTATCCTGCGGCACCGAAAGAGTTTCACAAGCATCCTGACTTAAAGATACTTGTAAATGTTGTATAACTTGTGTACGAGCATTGAGGTTTTGGGTGCTTTTTAGGGGGTCAATGAAGTGAAAGTTAATCTTGCTTCCATTCCTCCTATTAGAGGTTATTGCTTTGGAATTTTTTGACGCCATCACTCAATGCTATCTTCACCAAAAAATCACGTTTTAGCTGCAAATCAGTGATTTGATTATGTTGGAAATCACAAAATATCCACAGCGCCAAGGTGAACTAGCTGTCCACGTTTTTCGTTGGTCTGATCCAGAGTCATACTTTGGTCTGATCTTCCTTTTACCATTTGCAAAAGACATTGTGGCCATGTCGTGTAATAATTATGTCACAAATATTTCTGTGTCACTATGATGTCATACAGAACGTGCATGCAAAATGTGTCGTAATTAAGGCGATTAACGGAATTGATTTTGAATTGATGAAATGTGGCGTAAAGTCATCACATCAATGTATTTAATTTGATAATATATGGACACTTAATCATCATTGTCTTCAGTAAAAATCCCACTTTAAAGTAACTTCATAGCAAAGTAAAGTTTGTGTTTACAAAACCATGGCAAACATTTTTAAAATTTTTGGTTTGTTTGCAGGTAAAGTAAAATACCAATTTTGTAAAANATTCCTCCTATTAGAGGTTATTGCTTTGGAATTTTTTGACGCCATCACTCAATGCTATCTTCACCAAAAAATCACGTTTTAGCTGCAAATCAGTGATTTGATTATGTTGGAAATCACAAAATATCCACAGCGCCAAGGTGAACTAGCTGTCCACGTTTTTCGTTGGTCTGATCCAGAGTCATACTTTGGTCTGATCTTCCTTTTACCATTTGCAAAAGACATTGTGGCCATGTCGTGTAATAATTATGTCACAAATATTTCTGTGTCACTATGATGTCATACAGAACGTGCATGCAAAATGTGTCGTAATTAAGGCGATTAACGGAATTGATTTTGAATTGATGAAATGTGGCGTAAAGTCATCACTTCAATGTATTTAATTTAATAATATATGGACACTTCATCATCATTGTCCTCAGTAAAAATCCCACTTTAAAGTAACTTCATAGCAAAGTAAAGTTTGTGTTTACAAAACCATGGCAAACATTTTTAAAATTTTTGGTTTGTTTGCAGGTAAAGTAAAATACCAATTTTGTAAAAAATTTGGAGTTAGTTTATGGTTTTGAACTACTGAAAATTGACATAAAAGCCACAAGTAGTTATCTAGAAATTGGAAATCAGCTTACAGAAGTGGAGCAGGAAGTACAGTGGTGTAAAACCTGCACTTCACATAGCAAATGCCAGATTGGAAAGAATTGCCTAAATCCACCACGCAATATTTTGGTTTTGACCCTACAATCCGCGCACTTTCAGTGATTTGAGTAAAAATCCGCACACAATCTTTACCAACTGCTTTACATTGTAAATAGATGGTTTATTTTCGAAAAAAAAATAAATTAACAACATATTTGTCTTAAAATGTTGTGGCTGTTAAGTCTATGAAAATGGTATCTAAGCTTTTTTTTAAATTTTAGGGTTTATGTTTAAAGTGGTTTAACTTAATATTTTTAATTTAGTATTGTTTAGGTGGTCTCTCTCTAAATTACAAGGCTCTGGCAAAGTGTAGATTTTTGATCCTATTTCTGAACAATATATATCAACCATAAATAGGCTTGCCACACTTTTATAACTTGAAACCATGACAGCCCCGGCTAAAACATGACGTATGGTAAGGCTAACTGTAAAACCCACGTACCACCAACCACATGTTTCTCTTGTTGCATCAGATATTGTGAGAACCACCCAAGCTACACTGATTCAGTGATGTAAATATTGATTTTTCCTTTTTGCAGGCCTCCTTGGAAAGACAGCGGCTTCCACCAAATAAGTACACGTTGCAATTTGCAGGGGAAAATCATTGGTTTGTGAAAATTTAGATGATGAAGGATTGTGTTCAGTCAGCTTTTTACAAGTTCTGTTTATTTAAAAAAAATATATTATGGCCCAGTTCCATTATCGACTTCGCATGCTTCTTCAACGCTGGTTTTATCTCAAAATTCGTGATGGTAACTGATCAGTGTTTTTCAAAAAGTCGTTTAAAGTTGGGCAAAACAAGTTATGATTAGATTTCAGTAACAACTTTGTTTCACATTAAACAGCAAAAAATATTTTATACTTGTTTTGCACTAAAATTTTGAAAGTTTGAAATTAATCATAAATTTCAACAAACCTGCAACTGTCTTGCTGCAAATAAATGTTTACGACTAATTCTGTGTTTTTAGGTTTACTTGGAAAATGATTTTCTGTGGAGAATCTCCTGAATATTTCGAAATCTGGGAAAAGTGAATTTTCATCGTCGAAATTTCAAGTTGGAAGTTTTATTTTCACATTTGTACAAAAATCGCCACCAAAATGTAGCAGAGTAAAAATTACAGAGAAAATTTAAACAATCAGTTTATTTACAATAAAAATGTGAAAATTATTTGTTCCACAATAATTTTGTTGCTGATTTATGCTTTAGTTGTTTTGCAGCAAACTTAATCACTTGTTCAACTTGCTTTGTCTATTCGCAAATTCTTCTCACTACCTGCAATCTCTTCTCGTCGTTGTTCATCAGATAAATCTTTCGCTGTTTTGTAAACTTCGATTGCTTTTGTGTAATATTCGATCGCTTCATTGATTCGCAAAGTATCACCGTAAACAGTACCAAGATTGTTCAACAAGGTGCCGTAGATTTGATATTTTGAACTTTCATTCCCGAACTTTGTCTCCATAAGTTGAATTCCAAGTTTTATTGTTTTTTCCCTCGACGCCAAATCCCCGATGTGACGTTGACTCCGTTCAATTTGACACAAACACAAAACCTCCCGCTCACATCGAATTTCTTCGTTTATTTGAAGGTTACGGATTTGCTGAGTGATGTCGAACATTAGTGGTATGACGTGGTTGCGCACGATCTCTTTGTTTCTCGACTTTGAAAATAAACCAGAATTTTTCATCAAAAGTTTGATTGTTTCTTGAATTTCCCACGCGCAGATCACCAAACTTTTCGCTGTAGCGACTTCGGGATTTTGTTGCTTCGCATAGAAATCTGCGGCAATGTTGAAAAACAAAATAGCTTCCAAATATTCGCCGGTATTTTTACGTTTCGTGGCTTCTGCTTTCAAATCTTCTGCAGTGACCCCTAGTTGACCTTGGATTGACTTTGAAAGTTGTTGTTTTGTCGTTTTTGCCTCGTCATACTTTTCTGTTTTTAATAAATCTACATATTTTCGGACGTGTTGATTCAGGTCGTCACTTTCACCTGAAGATAAATAAAAAAGCATTTAGATTTAATTTTATTTGCAAAGAATGAGATAAAACATAAAAATTTTATCTCCCCCACATATATCTATTGTATTTTGACACTGGTTCCGGTAAACAAAAAACGATTATAACTCAAGCGATTCAAAAATGTTTCATAAAAAAAAACAGTTAAAAAACTTTCACTGTGGTTTTGTCGTTTCTAGAAACCATTGTTACGAAATAACATATTTTGTGTCGTCATAATGCTTTTATAACAACAGTTTTTTTTGTCATTTTGTTGCACGCTTGAACATTTACTTTGAAAAAAATCGTTTGTTTAAAACTCTAAACCTTATTAGTTTTGTTAGACACCATAACATTTTCGCCCAGTTGTTCCCTTTCTTATTTAGTGTAACATAGCACTGAAGTGGATACCATAGTCTAGTGGAATCTNTTTGTTAGACACCATAACATTTTCGCCCAGTTGTTCCCTTTCTTATTTAGTGTAACATAGCACTGAAGTGGATACCATAGTCTAGTGGAATCTTTTTTCAGCGAAAACCAAATTAGGAATCTGTAACTTGGAATTTGTAGGAGGGACCCTCTTGCCCCCTGACTTTGCCACCGGGTATAAATAAGAACCACGAAAAAAAGGACTTCAGAAAAACGTTTGTTTGTTTATCATCGTATTTGACATGTTGCAGGAATCAGGGAGTTGAATCGCTTGTTATTCGGTTCGGTTCGGTTCAGGTTCGCTATTTGTTGTTTCAGAGGTTCGGGTTCGATCCCAGTTTTGTGAAAAAATATTTTTAGGTTCGGGATTTAGTTCCGGTTCGGACAAATTAAGCGGTCCGAACCGGTTTACGGATTTTGAACCGGTTCGCCCCTTCAGTTTAATTTTTGTTCTAGCTACTTCCTGTTTTACTGCACCACCACCAAAGACAAACGTTTAAGTTCCATAAAGTTTCCTGGCTGACTTGCAAAAACGTGAAATAAGTAGGAAACATTTTTTTTCATAGTTGGTGAAAATGGGGATCATTTTTCTTAGAAGTACATCTTCGATAAGCGCGTCCTTATAAACATTTTTAGGCATGTTAATCCTCGTACAACGCTAACTTGTTTAGCAGAAACACCCTTTACAACCGTCGCCAAACCACGGATCTCGCATCTTTTTCTTTCTGCCAGTAAACTAAAATGCCAGCGTTTTTCAAAATGCAGCATCGCATCATAGGCTGCACATTTCATTACTATTACGTCACAAACTAAAAATCGGGTATTTTGAAAACTTATTTGTGATGGTGATTACATAGAATAATAAATGCTGCATTTTTACTGGTTCGGTTCAGGTTCAACGAAATAAACCGTTCAAATCGGCTCGCGGGTTCGGGTTCAGTCCCGCTTTGATACCCTGATAGGAAGTAAGGCAAAAAATGCAACAGACCTCGTGGCAGCTTGATGTGCAACGTGTATGTTTGTGATTGGTTTACCTGGAGGTTGCTGTGGTGATATGCTGGAATTGGGGATTTTAGAATCTAAACAGAACGGAAAAGAAATTTTAATAGAATGTTTTAGCGTGACAACATGCTGGCCTTTTATGTCTTCAAGCGCTCAAGCAAAAATAGTCAAGGTCGCAAATTGAAAAAATGCAAATTCTTTTTGAAGTGCACGCAAAAAAGTGAAAACAAATCTTTATTTAAATTTGTTAAGATTAATTTGTTACAAATTTCTGTCACTTGTTGCTCTACATGATGTTTCGGATCCCAACCAGAACTGAATCCCTTATTATTTAATTTGTTTTTTAACTGCTGACGTATTGGCATTACCAACAAAATTAACGCGGTTTACCTGACTTAAATTAAAAGGAATTAGAATGAGTCAGTCGATTTGTTAGTGATCCCAACCAGTCAAAATTTGTGATTTGCACATTCCAGTTTGGCCCGATTTCTGGGTGTAACTTGAGCATGTGACCACACATACTTTTCAGCCTTAAACCTCAACTAACTTTGCAAGTAAATTTTGTTTCCCGAACTTGGTAAAATGGACGTTCGACCCATATACAGACCTGATGGGGATTCGTACTCGGGATCGTCCTGTGACCAAAGTATAAGAGGAACAGAGCCACATGTAGGTATGGCTATCGGGTTGGATTTGCAGATTTGCAAAGAAGAAAGTTAGAATCCACCAATTACAACGTGGTGCAAAGAATATTTTACCGGGTTAAATACGTATACGGGCTCTGCACACCAGACATGCTTGACGGTTGCGGCTGGCGATGCGCATCGGCTGCGGTTAGGCGCGGATTTTCCGCGCGACGCTTGAAGCGTCAGGGCGGTGGCGGCAAAACTAAGTCAATGTGCTGGACAATTTGTGTGTCTCTGCCAATGAATCGTTGAGAGGGAATCACGTGCAGTGAGTTTTCTTTTGACATTTTTATCAGCAATCATAAAACAATCTGTAAACAAACATTCTAGAAATGCCAAAAATTTATGATAACAAGACAATTTGCACGATTGCCATCAATATTTTATTAACTTCTTTCCTAAATTTATATTAAACATTCCAGAAACTATCAATCTACAAACAAAACTACCAGAAATTAATCACAACAAGTGGAATATTCTACGAACACGACGTTTTGCACCCAGAAAACCGTCCAACAAGCACTGCGGCTAACTGAATGTTAAATCAGATTTAACTTTGCCGTCAGCCGCTTCAACTGAGAAAATCACGCAGTCGCCGCATAACGTCGGCTGGTGTCCCTCTCCGCTTGCCGCGAGATCAAAAACCGCACCGCAACCGTTTGCCGCGTATTGTGTGATTCCCGCTTTACATTTTCAACTGGCTCCATTGCCCATTTACAAACTGCTCTATACAGTCCTAGTGTGTCATGACCCACTGGTTAGAAACACTGTTCAAGATAAATGTCAACAATTTAGCAGATATTTTAAATAAGTTTTATAAAATCTGCTGATTTGGTGAATATAAAAATAACTAAGAAAGCGAAATGACACAGCACTGTAGCCCAATCCACAAACCATATAGGTTTGGCAGGTCACGTTTGGTGGCTTTAGGGGTAAACAGAGCAATGTAACATATTGACATCTCCAAACTGTCCAAATGTCATCCTGTTTTGACATTGTTTATTAATTTGTCCCATTTTAGGGGACTAACAGGGTAATTGCTGGGGCTATGAGGTCAAATAAAGAAATGGAAACACCATGATAGCTTATTCTACAAACTGTGTAAATTTAATCCCATTCGATCATTGAAGTTTTAATAATTTGACCCATATTTTAGAGGGCTATCGGGGTAACTGATGGGGGTCAAGGCTCAAACAAAGAAATTGATTCACCACAATGGCTAAAACATTTTAAAGAAACGTATGTTGCTTGTGTCGACAGAAGATTTGTTTTCACCAAACATGTTCGAGGCGAGCGACACAAATTTCTTTTCGTTCGGTAAACAACGAAGGAGAAAGTCCCATTTGCGTGCCTTTTCTTTATTCAGATAATATTAGCGACAACAGAGAGTTTAGTAACGCTACGAATCAACAGGCGTACGTTGTGTAACTTGATCATGTGTCAGGCCGCTTAGGTTTGATAATTTCGCCAACCCACACGAAAATAAAATTGCTAATAAATCGACGCCTATGCCAATTGTGAAAGTTTCATCCAAATCCATTAAACAATTCATGGAAGAAAAAAAGGTGAAAACAATATGTGCCCCTTTAGGAAAGGGGACCTATAAATATCTTAACTTAGTTTATACCTGATGAAGTGGCCACTGCTTTATGATTCCATCCACCTAATCATGCAAAAAAAAAACAATGATAAATCTAATCATAAAACTCCAATAAGGTTTAAGGGTTGCCTAAGTTGGATATTGTTCAACAATACAACTCATTTTAGGAGGGTAAACGCTGGAGCTGAAAGATGAAACAAAATGAACATCAACCCACAATGACCGAATAGAAAGTCTACATTTGAAAAATCTTTAATTTCAGACATTGTTGCTAATTTACCCAGAGAGGGTTAGCAGGTGTAACTGATGGGTTTCTACAGTCAGAAACTAGTGAAACCCAATACTACCACACGTTTAAGTTTTATTTAACTGGGAAATGCAGCAGGGTATTAGTCTGTGACAAATTCCAGCAAACAGTTTGATTTGGTTAAAAATACTAAACATGAAGCTTGCTATTTGTTTACTTTGGACAAAAAAAACACACTCTGGTTTAACATTTCATTAATTGTGCGATTGTTTACTGGTTTAACCACTTGAGGTTGCTAGCAGCTCACCAGTGGGAGTTTGGGATAAACTAGTGACACCTCCTTGTGACTAACACCTGTACGTTGTTTTGTTAAAATTAGACAGGTGTTAAACTTTTTTGTCTGTGGTGTTAATCAGCATGTAAAACGGTTTACTCTTTGGAGGCTGTTTGGGTTACCACTTGAAGTATGTGATCAAATAAGTCAGTGATACACCATCATTATCTTATCCACCAGTTGTGAAAGTTTTATCCTAGTGGTTTTTGGCGGGGGATTTTGCCACTAGATGGAATTTGTGTTTGTAGTGGTAATTCTGCAATGAATATTTGTTTCTTAATAGTTGCAAGCAGGAAAAACATGAAACAAGGAATAAAACAATATAGGTCCCCAAAAAGCAGAACCATTAACTAGAGAGATTACCCCACTAGAGATTAGGGCAGTGGTTCTCAACCAGGGAGGAATAAAAAGTTCCAAACCAAGCAAAGGGGAAAAGGTTGAAATCCACTGTATTAAGGAATAAATACAAGGTAATAAAAAGCCCCTTGACCTTACTTTTGTTAAAACTAAAACGTTCCCAAAGCCAAAACTGCTAACCAACGAAAAAAAGGATTTTGCTATCAGTCTCAAGAGAATTACAATAAATGACTTTCACTATATCGCCCTTTCATATACACTACAACCCATCAAAAGAACATATATTCACTGTGATGTTTTACAGTGCCATTCAAAACGCTTTACAATAAATGTGAACATACCAGAATTCTTATTCACGTCGCGACCAGCAAAGTAGAAAGATGAGTTGCTTATCGAATTTGCATTAATCGCTGCTTTAACAAAATTGCCTAAAAAATCAATACTAAAATTATTGTTCTATGCTTAGTCGAGTAGTTTGGTGTAGCGCAGGTTAAAATACATGTATCCTTATTGCAGGGGTGCACAACCTGCGGCCGTACGGCCGCCTGCGGGCGCAGGTACAATTTAATGTGGCCATGCACATGTATATTAAAGCATATCTAATAGCGGCCGTGCATTACTAAAAACTCTTAGGCTGGTAAGAGGAAGGAAGTCAACGAAAGTTGTTATTTTATTTTAGAAATTAGCTTGCTTTAAAACAATGATATTATGCAGTAATAAATGATGATTACAAAGCAATTGTAATATGTTGGGTCTTTGCCAAGTTTCGAAACGCTGTACCAAATTGTCCTTAATCAACATATATTAAACTACAACAAAGCAATATTGTCAGGGATTTAAAAAGAACGGAACCGATTATGGCTACATTCGTCTTTTCCCATGTGACGTACCAAGCTGCATTCGTGACCTTGGATTACATTTTAATGACTTGGCGTTTTAGGAGAAGTTGTTTTAACTTTACGTGCGCAACTGTCAGGAGCTGGTTTCTCACGCGTGTATTTACCCGCTGAAACTTGACTGCGACAGCATAATAGTTTTGCGCTTGCACCTGATGCATTAGTGTTGTTTTTTGATGTGAGCGATGGAAATAACCAACCAACAAGCTCTTACTGAAAGTTCTGTTGTGTGTTGAAATATAAGTTACAAATATTAAAAATTTTTAGCTGACATCAGCATAGTAATTCCAAACCTTGTAGTGAAGAGGACTGGCCTGGTGTCTGATCATCTGGGCGAGTAGGTTGCTGCGTATCACAAAAAACATGTTGGTCAATGCGTTGGGTGAATGTTCATGCCAAATTAGAGATGTGCACACACACATGACGACATTATTCGAAATGGTGCGTCANAGAGGACTGGCCTGGTGTCTGATCATCTGGGCGAGTAGGTTGCTGCGTATCACAAAAAACATGTTGGTCAATGCGTTGGGTAAATGTTCATGCCAAATTAGAGATGTGCTCACACACACATGACAACTTTATTCGAAATGTTGCATCACAATGGTGAAAATAAAAGAGACCAAATAAAAGAGACACCTTAGTTGAAGGCGAGGTTTCTTCTAGGTATACTTGAAAACTTATCACGGCAAATGATTTTATTTTAATTAACATGTAGTGGATGTGGTTAGGAACATAACACACAACAATTACCTAATCTATAATCTGTCAAAATTTCATTTAGTTTTGACATTGTTTAATTGGGTCATTGTTTAATTAAACGGTTGGTTGCCAAAGTCACCACACGG
>QXVZ01007414.1:0-10605 GCA_008931825.1 Phallusia fumigata
TGAATCTAATTCATTAATTATATATTCTTATTGTTTTCATTCTGTTTGTTTTGTTTTTTTTCTTATTTCTCCCCTGCAGCTTGTCCATGCACTTTTGTCATGAAATGTTTGATGGATTCCCCCCCAACTTTCACAGCTGGTAGATATGGTCAATGTGGTGTGCCATGAGTTTAGTTTAACCCCATAGCCTCAGTGGTTACCCCGCTAATCCCCTAAAAAGGTCAAATTGCTAACGATATTCGAATTGAATAAAATTTGGACAGTTTGTATAACATTTCATTGTGGTGCAATATTTGATGTGTTTTACCAGATAGCCCCAGCAGTTACCCCCACTAGCCCTCCTAAAATGGGGCAAATAGTTAAACAATGTTCGAATTGGATAAAATTTTGACAGTTTGTATAGCGTGTCATTGTGGTGCAATAATTAATGTTTTTTACCCTAAAGCCCCAGCAGTTACCCGACTGCCCCCCTAAAATGGGCAAATAGTTAAACAATGTTCGATTTGGACGAAATTTGGACAGTTTGTATAACATGTCATTATGGTGCAGTATTTGATGTGTTTTACCCTATAGCCCCAGCAGTTACCCCACTAGCCACCTAAAATGGGGCAAATTGTTAAATGTTTTTCGAATAGGATATGAAATTTGGACAGTTTGTATAACATGTCATTGTGGTGCGGTAATTGATGTGTTTCATCCTAGAGCTTCAGCAGATACCGCACTAACCTTCTTAAATGGGTCAAATTAATAAAAAATGTCTGAATTAGATTAAATATAGACAGTTTGTGTAACATGTCATTATGGTGAATTTGTTGCTGTGTTCACCCTATAACCTTGGCAGTTGACTAGCCTTTGAAAGTTTGTAGGTTGGGTCATAGTTACTTATATTATTAATTCTGTGATTCATTTTCTGTTTACATAAAATTAAAAAAAAAATATCTGCTTCTGTTCTGTACATACATTCATAGTGAACCACAATTTCTACAACTTTCTACAAAGGCGATGTTTTATATCGTAATCCCATAACCTACATGCACTGGTTGCAACTGGACATGTCGAATGTTGCATTTTGGTCCTGCGAACAAATTTTACTGTGTATTGTGACGTCACACAATAGGTGATAAGGCAATGACGTAAACTCACCAAAGCGTAAATTTTACGAGACGACTTCAAAATGTGTCGTTTTGCTGTTACTGTTCCGCTTTTATTGATTAAATGGAAAACAAAACATGCCATACATTGCGTAGGTTCTAACATTTCATTGCAAATCCCGCTTACTTTTTCGCGTGGGAGCATCACAACAGAAAATTTTGGTTTGTTCTCAGTAGGAGCGTCGTATAAGGTAGGGTGCATCACATGAGAAACGGTTCGGTCGGGGGTTTATCAAATTCCAGCAGCCGTCGACCTTAAATGAGGAACTATTAAAAGCGTAACGTGCGTGGGCGGACGGTTCTGTACACACCCTCATAACGGTTTACGAGCATAGGTCGTCGCCTGTTAAACATTGGAGAAACCAGACTTAACCACAAGTGTGTTTACTGCTTGTTTGTATTTTTGTTTACTCTGTCGTTCTTGCATATCAGAGTTGCGCAGCTTCTTTTCGTATGATACCTGCATATTAGTGCTTTTAATTTAAAAACGAAATAAATCTATGGATTTGAACAAGTTTATTAATACAGAAATGAATTTTCAACAAGACAAAAACAGGTTGTTAGAAACAGATATTCCAGCCCCCGAAAAATTTTTGCGTTTTTTACATTGAAACAAAGCTACATTATTCTCTAAAAAGCAACAACTGGCTTCCAAATACATGCCAGCAAAAAGTCTCTCAATAGACGCCGACTGAGAACAAATGCAATCCCATGTTTACTTGTGGTATTTAACCCAAAGCGTTGCGATCACCAATCACGACGCTTCACTTTATGAGACCTTAATTGTCGCTCTGCCGAGTAAACAACTATAGCAAGGCGGTGTTGCTTGTTAAAGCAGTAACCGTTGCCTGTCGAATGCTTCCAATCAAAACATGTCGAATGCTTCCAATCAAGTATTTTGGGCCACTTAACGGCTCAACATGTATTTTTTGCTTCACACTAGCCTCGAATTTTTGAGGTTTATTGTCGGGGGAAGGATATGTAGGCGACCATGTCTGAAAAAATATACACTAGAAATCACTGGATTGGATCTGTTTTGCATTTTAAATTTGGGCCAAAAACACTACACTATTTACTAAACATTACATTATCTTGTATTTAAACATGAAAGTGCGGGGAAGTGTGAATGGCGTAATATATTGACCGTCGAAACTACAGTTCCCTATGAGGGTAATGGAACGATTACAACCGAGACGATTGGTGTTGCACTCAACATGTTTCTAACGTCGTTCAAAGACTTTCAATAATACGAAAAAAACTTTAAAAAAAAATACGAAACGGGTGGTTTTGTTTGCGCAATCTTTGTGTGCGATTAGCTGCGTTGCATATTTGAATGCAAACTGCCCAGGGCAGGTTCCTCTTTGGAAAGCCGCCGTAAAACTATCGTCAGGAGGCGAGAATCGAGTTTCGCCAGAATCCCGAAACAGCCGTCACCTATTCACCACTCCAGGCACACTCCATTGCCATTTATTTGAAACACCGGCAAACGAGCAAGCGCAGGGAGCAGTTTCTTCTATTCTCTTGAGGGTTCACGCTCGCCCGCCGACAATGCACAGCAAACAGGAATCAGTTTCTGCTACACTCTATAGTACTGCTTTGTAACAAAACTAAAACAGTGACCCACAAGCGCAGAATGTTCAAAAATTTTGCAGGTAAGATTAAATGAGCCGAGAGACTAGAGTGCTGGATACATAACGAGTGGCTAAAACGACATAAACGTTTATCGGTGGGAGTTGAAATAGAATTTTGAAATGCCCACAAATTACCTATCAAGTGATTTTAACAGGGAAGATAACTGTGCTTTACTTGGGGGGTTTTCAGAGGTAAGGCAATCCCCTTGCTTAAAACTCATTCGTTGCAACATATGCAAACTTGGTAAAGCTGTCGAAGTCCAGAAACAATATCCAAATTCCTAGAAACTCCCACGGGTAAAACAAACACACAAGTCAGCAGTTTTCACCACGAACTTTTTGACCTTAACTTGGTCGTTCGGACTCCAATCTATATTCGATGACGTCACAGTCATTCGTTTCGGTTCCTCCCATACGACAAACTAGCAGAAAAAGAAGTCCGCGTTCATGTTATTTGTGTCTGGCTGTGGCAACGCTTAAATGTCAGTGTTGGCCGCGGCACCTTCAAGGAACTTGGTTTAGGAAAAGTGTGCAGAAGGTTTGGTGAGTGCACTGGAAAGCCTGTAACGCTAATCATGCGTCTAGAAACTGACTGACGATGTTGGTATTTGCATTGTTTCAATAACTAGTATGTGCTAGTATTAATAGCTTGTTTATAAATTTGTTTATGGTTTGAGCCTGAAAGCATTTAGATTGCGTAGGATTTCATGATTTTTTATACGTTTCGATTTGATCATCGTTGATTACAGCGTCAGGACGCCTATTATCTTGGGTTTGACTGTTGTTTTTTTTCGGTTTATGGGATGGATGCGCAAACAGTCAACCAAGTTTGGTGAAAAACATATAAACGTGGGGTTTTAATAAAAAATAATAATGTACAACTTGTTGGAAAGAACACAAAATGTCCAAATGGCGAATGAAGCTTCATCAAGCTGCACATCTAATTACCTCTTTAAGTTTTCCTTGCTTTTAGCCTTCCAAATGCGTTTTCCACCCCATGCGAACATTGCTGTGATGAAATTGAAAGTTATGGTTAACAACAAAATGTGTACCCAATCGATAAGTTCTTTTGCTTTCATCCAAGTTGAGATCATGTGACATTGTTGCTCGTCAATGTTTCCTCGTAGTCATGTTCAATTGGAGTGATTTGATGTTCTATGAGTTGAAACTTGGGTAGAACAATGTTTGTTTAGAATAAGTTACCGCTTGTGTATCGACTCATAAAGTCATACATTAGCCATGTCTGCTTTTACGATATAAAAATCAAATCAATATTGTGCATCAAAGGGTAACACTCGTTTTTTTGCAAAATTTCGACACATTCAAAAGATTCGGCAACGAAAAAGTGATTGCAGATTACAGAAGTATGCTGTAAAGTGACATCAACGGAATGTTCGAGCCACATCGTAAACATTAAAATCGCAGTTGAGGAATAAGTATTTGGAAAAAACCTCGAGGAAGAAATGAGGGAAAGCGAAACAAGAGAGAATCAACTAACAACGGAAATGCTACAAAGAGAAATGAGAGCTGTTCAAATTAGGCACGGAGAACTGGCCGAAGAGGCTCTTGCACAAATGCCTGAAAGAAACGTGATCTGTGTATATAACCACGAAACCACAGTTATACATCATGAGGTACATAAAACTAATAGTTAACTGAATACTGTAGTGTATTGACTCCTTTGATATATTCCTTCGTTGACTGTTTGGTGTATGGTGACGTTTCAGTTTTTATAAGTGGAATAAGGACTCTAGAGTCACATAAACCCATACAAATGCCAAGTCTAACAAATGGTTGCTCTTATTTCAGCCGACATGCAACATCTGATAATCGGAAGGCGACGGATCAACGGGAGCATCATGGATTACTTTGCTCTTTTTTAGGGGTTTTTGCAGACGCAAATTATAACATTTAATTGTAAAACTGCAGTTTTCTTCGCCTCGGTATCAATACGTAGCGTGTAATTGTAGTACATATAGCTTTGTATATATACCAATACCGTTTTTACCAATAATGTGAATTATTGTAATAAAATTACGCAGGATGTTTTCATTATTAACGTTGTTACTCTGTCGTTAATATCATAAGTAGTGCAGTAGTTTTTTTAAGTTACTCCTTTTCGCGTAAAAACGTTTAGTTAAACAGAGTTATCAAACCACATATGTTTCAGAGGAAAATCAGTAGCAAGGTGCGACTTCGAAATCTGGCTGCATGTTTTTGACAAAAAACAAAAAATTTGCGTAAATGAACCGAAACGTTTATCCGTCAGTATTAACCACACGGTCTTAGCAACGAACCACAAGTTCAGTTTTGAGTGAATACTTATTGTCGCTGCACAGAACACACAGGTAACACGATAGAAAAACGTTCAACTGACCTTAATGCAGTGGACAAGTTGCAATCAACATCATAAATACCTAACAAAAAATCAGCTGCCTCCTGGAAACTGAACAGCAGCACACAACGATTTCTGCGAGTTGTTTTGGCGATTATACGAAGCTACAAGATTGAAATTTGTTTTGGTTTGATTTTGATGCGATCATACAATCACTAGCATCGTCGGCTTGATTTTCAAGTAGACCGTCGCGTTGAAGTGACGTCGTGGCTTTTACTGCTTTATGTGACGTTTAAGCAAACTGCTCGAGGCTGTTTCAAACTGATTGTAACAGACGTTTTAAGGGAAACTNGCACAAATATAAACTTGTGCATCATTTGGTTCAATTTAACGGAAGTGTAACTTTCCTTAACAAGGTAAAGTTTCAAAATTAAGATGTTTGCTTTGTCCTTTTCTAGTGAGAAGTTGTTAAATCTTCAACATGGTTCTGTCAATTAAGTCACCCTACGTTTGGAATTGCAATATCGAAAGTATTTTATCTACAGGTTTGCTTTATTGCGGAAGCCTTTTGTTTCAGGTCACCGAATTCTTTCTTGGTCTCTTCTCAACTTTACTCGGGATCATTGGATTCGCTTTCACATTCGACGACAGAGTATCTTCTTATTTCTACCTAAGAACACTGAATATCGGTCAAGGGTTATGGTGTGGCGTCTGGGTGGGTATTTATACGCGATATGTTAATAATGCCCCACGTAAGACTGAGGTAAACCATCTACAGAAGTTGTTTTTAACCTTTGACCTTGTCGGTACCACATCGTTACCAACCAGTTCTCGTGCCCCCATCTGTAATTTCTGGAAAGTAACTTATGTTCCTATTAAAAAAACATAACTGCCAGATAACATCATAATGACAACATGCAATGATGATGACAATGGCGATTGTCGAAACATTTGCAACAGAAATTTATTTCCCAAATAAACCGACCTTTCGTTATGTCTGCATACAAACTTAAGATACGAGACCTGTCAAAAGCACAATGGCATCCAAAACCTCAATAATGCGAAAAAAAGTTGACAAAACGAACCACTTTGCACACAGCTTTGCAGTCAAGCGCCGCAAATTGCCTGAACCGGCGGGGTTTCTCATTACCGTCAGACACAAGCTGAGTGCCAACTGCGCCAAACATCCAGCTCGCCTCGGGTTGACGTTAAACGTGACAATGAAAATAGGAAGCGCGTAGAAAACCACTGGGCTTTCTAGCGTTACCTATCGACGAACAGTTAATACAAATTTTCTAGCTGGCGGTTGAAAATAGAAAAAAGCTTTAAATTAAATAGCGAACTGTGCGAAAACTTTGCTAAGTTTGAATAATATTTTTGTTAAATACACATTAAATCTCCACGTTTATATGTTTTTTGACCAAACTTGGCTGAGTTTTTGCGCAACCGTAAACCGAAAAAAATACCAGCAGTGGGATTCAAGATAATAAGCGTTTCAGAACACCGATGAAAAAATCGAAACATATAACAATCATGAAACGCTAACGTTGAAATCCTTTACGATCCAAGTGTTTTCCAGTTACTTTCCGCAAGACATCACGCAGGTAGCACACTTCTTGCGGAGAAAAAGAAGTTGTGTCGACATTTGCAGCAGCTTTCACAACCTGAAACAAACAGGGGGTTTCACCGCAGGACAGCGAATAAATATTATCAGCAAAATACTAAAACTATGCCAAGAAACTTCACCCGTCTTAGGCTGGCGGAAGAGCATGTTCTGTTGCGCCATCTTGTATCAAAGCCTGGGATTCAGCCTCTTTGCTCTGTGTCGCTGAATACGCATTTTGTTGGGGATTACCCGAAGTCGAAACTTCGACAGTTTGAACTTGACCTGGCCCTGTAAAAAAGTTATTACCATTGCATGAATTAAAAACCGTTCGTAAGAAGCATCAAATCGTTAACGCACTAATATCACTGGTATTCTTTTTTTTGCAACAAATCCTTTGCTCTGATAAATCTACGCACCTAAACGCACTTCAGTGTGAGTGGGCAGCGCCAGAGCTTACCTGGTACCATTACAGCGTTAGCCTGAATAAATTGTTGGTTTGGATTCATAGCTTGAAGATTTGGATTCATGGCTTGAAGATTTGGATTCGTAGTTTGAAGCAAGTAGACCGCTTGTCCTTCCGGTCGTGGCTGCAAACCACAACAAAAGTGTAGAAGATAAAGGTGGTATTCCTGAAAACCTTTAGTCACAAAGGAGACTGACGATATTTTTTAAAAAACGCATCAAGCATTTACTTGTAGCCTATGTTCGCCTTAATATTGTCAAATTGTTGCATTCATATGGTGAGAGTCAATGCCTTTAAGGTCAATAAGGTTATTGATTCCACTGCGTGATACCAATGGTAACCAGAATAGAATTATGATTATTTGTTTTTTTTAAAGATTTTAAATCACGTTTACCTGGTTGTTGTAAGCACAGCAGTTGCAGTTGTTGCCGCAACAACTGACATATCCAGCAGCGGAGAGAGTGTAGCAGCTGTAGGTGGCGCTCACAATGCATAAGATGAAAGTAAAACCAAAGACGGCCAGGACGATTTCCATGTTGGCGAGAAACACAGAACCGGACTGTAATTATGTTTGTAATGTTACTATGTACGAGAGGCTGATTCCAAGGTTCTTTTCAATCGTATTTACAAGAGGAAGGACCACGTACTCGGTACAATCATTACCTCAGATCATATCAGTTTACGACTTTGCAGCTTTAAAAAAAATTTGACCCTAAATTTTTTGTCCAAAAGTTTGCCAACAAGTTACGAGTAGCGTGCTCATCAAAGGGACAGTCGAACAGTGGCAGTGTGTTGTAAGGCTCTCATGTGGTTTGTCAGGTTATTTGTGGTCTTGTTAAATCCATTGTTTTCCCAATGTTCATTTATCTCAAGTTGCCAACCACCGCTTTATATTACCCTGTAGCCTTAACGTCAGTGTTCCCATAATTTTACCCTGAGAAAATGTTTGTTTTTGTGAGCTAAGTTAACGGTGTTCTAAATACAGCAAATATCCTCCAATTAGAGTTTGTGTTGCCGAACTACAAAGTTACAAAAACTGCCATATATGTCTTTGATTTCATAACAAACTTAAACTTGCTTTTAAGTTACATCTCAATGGTTACAATTAAATAGGGTCCATTATTTTTTAGACACAATGTTACGTCACGAGCGTGGCAATGACGTCAAACACCCCTTGTGGCGTCATTTCTTACAAGTTTTCATCATCATTTTGAAAACGGTCGTAAAACTGTACAGCAGCGTGCATATATGACATACATAGCGGAATATTATTTGTAAGGCTTTACATGTTAACGTACCGAGAACCAGAGACGCAAAGCAATGGGGAAAGCTATGGCGAGCATGACGGCCGAGAAAAATGAAGCAATGATCGACATAGCCATGTGGCCATTGATCTGTGAAAGCAAAAATCATCCAGTTTACACAGGAACAAGTGTTAATGAATTAGAACAGGGATCACCCTACCAAGCTTTGTGTAGCACGTTTTCTTCCATTCAATATTCCCAGAAGGCCAGCAACAAGAATCTGGGAAGTTAAACTTATTGTCAGAAATCTATTATTGTGATTTTGACTTTACGTCATTGCCTAATGACACAAATTTTTCGCAAGGTTTTAAAATTCAACATACGACACTGTTTTGACCCGATTTGCCCCCTTAAAAAGTATTGCTGGGTCAGCAAATTTTCCGACAGGGTATTTCTATCTATGTGAGGCAAACGAGTCAGTAGGCCAAAACTAAAGTCGGTTGCGAGTTGATGCAATAATTTTAGAAACACAAGATGTGTGCTTGGAGAGTGGCTTAATTTCAACCTAACCGCCAAATTATTTGGGGAATAAATGTTTGTTGCAAATGTTTCGACAATCGCTATTGTCATCATCAGTGCATGTTGTCATTATTATGTTATCTGGCAGTTATGTTTTTTATTGGGAACATAAGTTAGTTTCCAGAAATTACAGAGGGTGGTAGGAGAACTAGTTGGTGATGAAAGGGTACCGACAAGGTTAAAGGTTAAGAACCACTTCTGTAGAAGGTTTACCTTCATCTTACGTGGGTCATTATTGACATATCGCGTATAAATACCCACCCAGACACCACACCATAACCCTTGACCGACATTCAGTGTTCTTAGGTAGAAATAAGATGCTACTCTGTCGTCGAATGTGAAAGCGAATCCAATGATCCCCAGTGAAGTTGAGAAGAGACCAAGAAAGAATTTGGTGACCTGAAACAAAAGGCTTCCACAATAAAGCAAACCTGTAGATAAAATACTTTCGATATTGCAATTCCAAACTTAGGGTGACTTAATTGATAAACCATGTTGTAGTTTTAATAACTTCTCACTAAAGAAGACAAAGCAAACATCTTAATTTTGAAACTTTACCTTGTTAAGGAAAGTTACACTTCCGTCAAATTAAACCAAATGATGCACAAGTTTACATTTGTGCTATTGCGAGTACATCCCAAATTAGAACGTGTTGATCAAAAATTGTCCGACGAATAGTCCAATTAGCCTAATAAGAGAAAATTATAATTACCCCAAGGCCAAATAGAACTCTCTTGCAATGCGCCAGCCTCTTTTCATTTGCATTTACAACCGCTGAAACAGAGACTTGGATCACTACCCCTGGTTGTGGGGCGACCGTTTGAACCGTTGTCATGTTTAAGTTAATTTACCAAGTTTGCTAAATTTAGCTTTAAAAAATAGTATTACAGCCAATGTTATATTTTGTAAATTTAAGCTCATGCATTTATATCTTGAACTTAAGCCACGTTTTCTACTCATTTCTTCACAATTTAGAAAACTTGTTAAACATACAGCTGTTCCTTGAAACTACTGTGTCGCTATGCCTTCTTTCATCAAGCGAAATAAACTCAATCAAACCTGTTTAATTTTTGCATTCGTTCTCTTCCAACTAAACTTATCAGCAATGTCTAACTTTGAACTTTTAAAACTTCACTTGCTTTCGCCCCGGGCCGTGAACGTTCGCGGGTTGTAAGCTGAAGACAAAACCTCGCTAACGGGAATTCCATTAACGATTCCTGGCCTATCATAGAAGAATTCTTGCCCCTTCAGTACGTTAAAGGGATACAATTATTCCTGCAATAGTCAAAGGGACTTTATAGTAGGTTGAAAGAACACTGGTTTCTGCTCTGATTGCCTCATTTTTTAAGGGTTATTTATAACGAATATTTTTAGTTTGCTTTGAAGGGGTAAACCTGGAAAGAAGTTGTATTGGTTATATCATGAGCCGAAAACGCTTTTATTGCAAATCAATCATAATTTGATTGCGAAATATGGTCAATAAGGTCAATAACCTGACGAAAATAATTTTTTGAAAAAGTATATTGACGTCATGCAAACAAAGCGGTTGTAGCCTTCTTGCATTTAAGTTTCCCTTAAAACGTCTGTTACAATCAG
>QXVZ01007419.1:0-13981 GCA_008931825.1 Phallusia fumigata
TTTTAAATAGTTTTAAATGGAAAATACAAGTCAGTACATGTGTGTCAAACATGTTCTACCTTTCCACAAAGGAAATTTCCTGATGATGACAGCAGCTATTTTCAAAACACAAAAAATGATTTCACACAAGTACTGGCTTGTATCTGCTTATTGGAAAGGTTTAAATTGATGATTACCGAAATGACAAGGTTGGTCGCATTGCTAAAGGTGAGAGTAAGTAACTAAGCAAAATTTGAGTGTCTTAAAAATCAAAAATAAAATTATGCATACAATTCGAGTTTTTAAACTCTCTGGTGATCAATAAACAAGAATAAATAAACTGTTGCTACCAGGCATTGTATAAATTTATGAAGGCTCTTCTGGCAATTTGCGTACCGACGTTTCGACGTCCTATTCAACGCACTTTTTTTATCCCAGTGCGTTGTATTTCGCGTTGAGTGTTATTCACCCTGAGGAAGACGACCTGAATAGGAAGTCGAAACGTCGGTACGCAAAATATATTTGCCAGAAGAGCCTGCATAAATTTAATAAACAAGCATATCGACGTTTTGACAATTTTTGATTTCAAGCCAAAACATGATATATCATCGAAGGTCACAACAAAAGTTGACAAAAATTGGTTTATTTTGTGCTTAATACTCGACTGAGCCTCAAATTCGCTCCGTATGTGTGAGCGTTACATAAGCCAAGCAACGAAATCAAACCTACTGACTTTTATTCCGTAAGTCATGCTGCTATGCTGAGTCATTCAACCACATGTTGACTCACGATTTACGACCTTCACTAACCTGTGTACTGGGAGGAGTAACTTGCTTTGAATCCTCCGCCTCCTACGAACGGATCGGTGTGAAGATGAACCCACATGTAGTTTTGTGTTGATAGAAGTGGAACTGGAAGAGTGGTTCCACAAATTCTTGCCAACAGCGGGGAATCGGCGTTAGACCCATCCCTTACCTTAAACATACACGACCAGGTAGAAAAAAACAGGTTGGCTAAATCATGATATTGGTTGGGAAATACTACACTGACATGAGGCTAAAAACTCAACCTCAGCCTAAACTAGAGGGTCGTAACGTATGGATAATACCCGCACGTGGGTAACGACGGGGATAGCTGATTAGCTGAAGCTGTCAGCTCAAACAGTACCGTTTTGTATTGATTATGGCAGAACTGGCAAATTAGAAAATTGAGATCTTGGTAAATTGAGCGAAATGTAAATTAGATTTGAACAAAAAAGGGTAATCGGGAAAAAAGGTTGAGAACCATTGCCCTTAACAGACACAAGAGTATAGAAACTCCCCAAAACCAATGATCACTACCTGCTGCACAACTTAGTAAAAGTGAGAATATAAAAATTGCTATTTGAAAATACTAATATTATCGAGGTGTTTTTCGCCGGATACTTGTTTTTAAGGAGCGTCATTAACAGCACAAAGTTATCGAAATATAATTTTCAGTCCCAGTAACTTTACCTCTATATAATCGTACTGGCAGTTGTCCTCGTGTTCAATCTCAACGTCATCAAACGTTAACGTCACCACGTTGCCAGGCTGTTGCCGTATAACGTAGTAACAGTCCTTGTCGGCCGGGTAGACTTCAGGGTAATACGGCGATACCAATTGACCACTAGTGTCTGGAGTAAAAAGGCAATGTTGAACTATAGCTCTTGTGAACAAAAACGTAGCCAAAAGTTTCATTGCTGCGTTTCAATAGACCCATAGGTAGAAAAGATACAGTGTATGGTGTGTGGAACCCAGGCCTTGCTCACTGAAGAATGTTTCTATTTTTTTACATTTTGCGACATTGTTCGAGTTATAATGCAGATTATAATATAATGCAAAATTATAATGTATTGTATAAGAAACGTTTTTTTGCACACTTCAACATTTTTTACAATAGGCAAAAAAGTTGCTTGCGGAACACTGGAAAACCTTCGTAACATAGTTTGGAAACCACTGATTTATGCGGTACTAACTGTTTGCGAGAATAGTCGTACTTGATAGCCCCAAAAGCTATACCAGAATACTTATGCGGCATAAACACCCATAATATTAACAGCAAAAACTCTCACCGGTATAAGTTCCACCACAAGCCACAGTGTAGGTGGCTCTGAAGCCGGCGCCAGTCTGTGCTTCGTCTGATCGGAATCTCATCCAAAGGTCGTTTGCAGTTGAGGTAAAAGGAGGAGGAAGTTCCTGACCACAGTGACGACCAGCTAACGGCGAGGCCTCGTTTGGTCCATCTCGAACCTAGGCGGTTTAAACAATGAGTTTGGAACAGTATTTTTCGCCTTTTTAGGATTTTGGTGCTGTGTTCACGTCGAAAATATGTGTTTTATAGCCTAATAATAATGTCTTGAATCAATTATTTATCTTAGTATGTCATAATTTCCTCACGATGATTAACAAAACGTGATGGTTCTGCTTATATGACGATTTTGATGTGGAATTTTAATGTCCAGGCATTTTTTTAGCTTATTGGTAATGTTTTAATAAAATTCTTGAATGTCATAACTTCTCACTTTTTTGTACAAACTTCCACATTTGCCATTTGTTGTCTGGATTTGATTATGTTGTGCTCAACTGTATTATAGAACGTGTTTACTATGTAAACTTGCATATTGTAAGCATCATGACAGACGCTTGCGAATTATGGTCTATGTGTAGCCTATATCCACAAGTACAGGTAAGCAAACCAAAGGCAAAATAGGCGACCAACTACTTAAAAAGATATTAAAAGGTAGAAATATTTATGACATAATTTCACCTCAACAAAATCCCAACCACATTGTTCATGACCCTCGATGTCCATGTGAGTGAAGTTCAGCACGATTTGGCCAGAGTCCCGGATGTGAATTTGCCAAAAGCATTCCTGTCGAATGACGTGAATGTGTCAACTTTACACTTTACGACTTTTGACAGAACGAATGTTAATGATTGTTGCACGGTCCGAGAGTTGATGCATTTTTGTTATTACGCAACAAGTTTCGAAGATAGTAAGGCAAAGAAAATAATTAGTAGAAACTGCTTAACACGCCGAGGTTAAAGTATCACCTACACTTAACTGGGTTTTTAGTCTTGCGTAGGATACGCCGTTTTCGTTTGGAGCAAACTAAATATCGCCGTGGTCAATTTTCACACTTGCATCACTCAGGTCTTACCAGCTACTTACGAAGTAGGAGCTAAGTAGGGTTGGCATTTAACGTACACAAAATACTTTGCAAGGCTGCCACGACTAGCACGTTATACTTGTGTCGAACAACCGCAAACCAATTGGTACCAACTCTTTCTTGGCGACTTAAAAACTACGCGTATTGGTAGGAGCATGCTGTGTTTTCGAATTTTTAACGCAAAGGCCAACCTAGTAAAATGCATGGGAAGGATTGTGAGGCACCTCAATGCAAAGTTACAAGAGCAGTAGCTGATCGCCATCTGATAGACACGGATTAGCTGTGTAGGTTGCGGGGTCCCCATCCCTACTAATAGGCCCATGCTTTGAGATGGCTCTGGTCGTAGCCGACAAATCTGGGTATATTTTGTCCCACAGGTATCATGCCAGCTATTTATACGACATGGCAAACTACATACTACATGGCACACGGATTGTAAAATACAAAATGATCTTCCCTTCTGTCATTGAACGAAGTAAACATATATCTGACTACAAAGATTAACAAGAGATCGGTACACTACTTCGATTTATCGGGCTTGTGTTAATTTACCTGATTGCTCTCGTATGGATTTGGCCAGTTTGGCGAAATGATAATTCCGGCGTCGTCGTCAAAGTAACCGCCACAACCGTTTATGTCAACTGAAAGCAAAATAAAACGTTTGGCGAATACGCAGGTATACGTTTTTGAAGTGTAGGTAAGGAAAGCGAATAGGGTAAACAACTGTTGTTTTTCATAATTTGCCACAGATGTTTTTCAGGTCATTTTCTGATTGTAGAAACCGTCTTTGTTAAAAGGCGCAAACAAACTGTCGTTTGTCTTTACCATGAAGACTTAGATTAATGATATAGGCCTTAGAAATGGTGTTATTTATTCACATACCAGGCTGGCTGGACCACACGAGGTGAAAGCCTTGATCCGAATCATAGGGTCCCGAGTGGAAATGAACCCACACGCCAGGTGCGGTTGAAAGCAGGGGTGGTGGAGTGGTTGAACTACAGTACCTTGCCAAAACTGGATCAGTCTCAAGCAAACCGTTGCGAACCTACGAGTAGCATATTTAAAGGCACCTGTTTTAAAACTATCGGTAAAGCACACTAGTGGGCTATGTAGACTTTTTACCAGATCACAAGACTATTATGCATAGAATACACATGCCCCATACATATGTATGCGGATAATAAGGTTTTTCTAAATCTAATACTGACCAAAATGGTATTATGGCATACCAGATCGAAGTTGTATGGCATTGTGACAGAATTTGATAAAACGTGATGATTAGCCACAGAGCATTTTTTAATTAATTTGTGTGCCACGAATTAGAAAGTTTTGAAACCACTTGTTTACTGGTCTTAGAACCAAGGATGGCAGTACGGTACGGTACGTTGGTACGTTACGGTACGCAGCAAAAATCGTCGAAGATACGGTGCCGTAGTACGATACACCCTTCGTATGATGACGCACAACTCAATGGGTATCATACTGCCATCCTTAGTTAGGACCAACATGACCCCAGAAGCGCTCGGGTTTGGTACATAAAACCTTGGGCATTGTATGTATTTGCGTTGGTTTGGTTGATCGTAAAGGCTTGTAAAATAAAGCGTTTAAATCAACACAGCCAGGGGGAAAGGTTAAATATTAAGTTTTGCTCCAAATGGTATGCGAGCTTTTATGACCGGTGGAAAGCGGTTTCAGTACAAAAGCTGTTGCCAAACTAATGTTTGGATAAACAGGCAGTAAACAAAGCTAGGCATCCACAATAACCCCACATCGTAAAATGTTAGCTTCAATGATGTTTTTGTAACTGACAAACGAAAGTTAACACGAAAAGGGTAAACTAATGAATTACTCATGAAGGTCGATAACAAAAATTAGTCAGTGAAACAGCACGGTTTGCAAGAAGGGCTGTTTCATTCAATCCATGTTGCACAAACAATCATTTTATTAAATTGAGGACACCTCCCTTCAGAACAAAGCCGTTTTTTCATAATTAGCAATGGGAAATATGCTTGGCAAAGATCGACTGCGGTTCATATGGTACCAAAATGGATGTTAATCAGCATTGGATGCGTTACGTTACTGGTAGTTTACCAGTACATAGGGCTTTTAAAATTTGGTTGTTTTGTTACGACGTACGCCAAACTTTTTTCAGTCCACCACATTTATCTACACAATGGCGCAAACGCATAACAATTGGTAAATTAATAATCCAAAACACGTTTGAAGATCCCATCTTAAATTTGACACATACAAACCTCCAGAAAATCGAAAGTGCAGTTCTCATGAGTCTCGAGAGCCAGCGTTCCAAAAAGAAGTTGGACCACGTTGCCAGGTAATACTTGAATTGTCCAATAGCAATCCGTGTTGATGGGGTAGTTGCCCGGGTAACCGGGAGACGAAAAGTCTCCGTACGTCTGACCAGTGATGTCCCCGCCACAAACTGTGTCAAGTGAAAAATAGAATTCATTTTTGTTTTTTTTATGGATAACGAAATCAGTAAAAGTTCGATGATATTGTGTGAGTTTCTGAACCCAAATGAATTCAATTGAGAGGGGGCACCAAAATATACACAAACCTATAATACACGGGAATTCGATTCCTTCAGAGGGATAGCTTTACTTGGTTTCACATGCAAAAGTATTACTATTCATGACGTGATTTAAAGTACAAATGACTTAATGTCTATGTTTTTTTTCTATTTGTGTGCGTTTACCTGGGTCTGCGGTTTGCCAGACAACTTGGAATCCCTTGCCATTGGTTTGCGAGTTGGAAAGAAACCAAAAATACATAGTGTTGTGTGTTGAAAGCAGAGGATCGCCTGGTACAGTGGTGCCACAGTACTTGCCTGAAATATAACACCAAAGTTTGAATAAACAACACACCCCAGTAAAAAAAATCAGTTTGAAAAAAAGTTTTGCTGCTATAGCCAAGTTGTAACCTTTTAGCCGCAATTTAAAAGCTTTTTCCAGGAACTTAAGTCAATTCACATTTTCTCAGGAAGATATCTTAAATCATTACAAAACTGTTAGGGGGTTTGAGAAATTCGTACACAAGTGAACGGCGTAAAGATTAGCTTGGTTAGTTTATGTCGTAAAGTCACTAATGAATAAATGTTTTGGATCTTGCTAACCAATTTGGTGTGCAGAAGCTGACGGACCATCATGTATTTGAAGAAAATCGCTCGTACAGCCGTCAGAGTTCTCAATGTCAAATAACGGATAAGTAGTTTGAATTATCTGAAAAAAACGTAATTTGTATGTTGTACCGCTTCTTATAAATTATGTTCGTTATGAGATCTGTCATAAAGCAATAAACCAAAACGGCGTACTTTTGTAGTATCACAGAACGTCGGGACTGATTTTAATCATACCGCAAGGCTTTGGCAAAAATGCCTTGAAGCCACCCTAAAGCCGACTTTTGTATGTTGCAGGCCGGGCGTTATGGCAACGTTAACAAAATCACTTGTCCAAGTACAAATAAGAAGCAACCTACAGACTGCTACAGTGACTGTAAGGTAATTCCGAGAAGGTTTGATTCCACTAAATACTTTTGGACATGATTATAACTTTTTAAAATACACTGAACAGGTTTTTGATCATAATTATAATTACAAATAAACTTTTTAAAAAGTATACAGATCTGTGGACATTGAGGCACAATGACACAATCGACTATTATCAAACTAATCAGACCCGAACCTTGCCAGCAGTAACTTCAATGACCCATGCACAACTACTGCTTGGTGGATAGTCTTGTCCGGAAGACGTAGGAAAGCTGAAGGCACCTGAATCTTGTCGATAATAAGCTCCACAGCCTAAAACAGTAAGGGTGCTTATCACAAAAAGTANGGCATGTACAAATTACTGATGATGGTCCAACAGCTTTAAAAACATTATAAATATTTTTAATGTTTGTTGCAAAAGTGACTTAAGCAATTAAAAACAAATTTGGGGAAAGGCAGTTGGAGTTTTCAACAATACTCTTGTCTTAAAAAAACTTGAACAGGATTTATCCGAAGTATGGCAATGACCTTTGCCCAGCATGACAATTGTAAAAACCTGTAAAAACTAAACAGAGACTAATGCAACTCAGAACAAAAAAAACAGAAACCAGTACAAAGCAGAGCCTGTACCAAAAAGCCATTTACAACTGTTTGTCACAATAAACTTTACCTGGGTTAACAGTGCATGTTGCAATAGGGTTGCAGCCTCCATTGTTAATTGAACAGGGGTCCATTGGAGTGCAAACAACTCCATCGCCGGTGTAGCCTAAAATGCATTGTAAAAGGCAGTGAAAATTACCTTGTTTAAAAAAAACTAAAATGATGGTTCAAGTGAATTTCATCGGACTTTCATACATTACTTGCCAACATTACTTAGTGTTACTTGGTACCTTAAGCTACAAAGTCACCCATCAGAACTTAATATATTGACAGAAAAACTTATTTTTCACAATGACTGGGTGTAAACTAAAACAATAAAATGACTGAAATGAACCAGGTTACTGCAGAACATGCTGTGTCACCCAACTACATTTTTGCAGCCTGATTAAAACTGTCACAACTGGGTACTATAATTTCAGTTAAATAAAAATATGTGTTAGAGAAAGCAAAGCCAAACAAGAATATGTTTTGGCGACTAAGCAACCATTCCATTACTGGCCAATACAAGTTGTTCTCAATATAAATGCTTACTACAAGCAGTAAACTACTGACCCGATGGACAAGGNCAAGAATATGTTTTGGCGACTAAGCAACCATTCCATTACTGGCCAATACAAGTTGTTCTCAATATAAATGCTTACTACAAGCAGTAAACTACTGACCCGATGGACAAGGGCCACAGTAAAATGAGCCTGGTGTGTTATAGCATATGACAGAGGGTGAAATTGAACAGCCACCATTGTTTGTTGCACATTCGTTGATATCAGTACAAGCCCAGCCATCTCCAACATAACCTGTGAGTATTATTATGTAGCGTAATTGTCAGTGTACTATGTAGTTGAACTAAGTTGCGCTAAGTTTTTGGTACACAAGACATAACTTTTATAGTAGCTTTATGTCATTTGTAGCAGTGATAAGAACTATAGTTGTGTTAAAACATCTAAAATATAGGGTGTTCCACACAAGTTGTGGGAACACTGTTGTTAGTAAAGAGACTTTTCATGTCTTTTTCTTTGTAATTTGTTTTTTATTAAATACAAATATATGCAAGACATAGGTATAAAATTAATCAAACCTACTAAAGGTAAGTATGTATGATGATAAATAACCATCTTTCATTGAGCTGGTCCTCTAAAAGGTTCAAACTGAATTTGGTGTATATATTAAGCAATTGTTGACTAACCACTTGGACAAGGTCCACAAGAGTAGGAACCAGGATTGTTGTAACATTGAACTTCTGGGTTCTTGGAACAGGGTTTCTCTAAGCATTCATTCTTATCCTTAGTGCATGCAGGATCTGTGGCTGAAACAGACTCCCAGCCATCCTAAAAGTTTATAAATTTACATTAAGTTTTCTTGTATGTTGTTTAGGCAAAAGAATTCACACACTAAATGCATTAATATGATTGTACATAAAGATTCTGTTTTTAAAAAAAATTCCTTGAATGAGCCTTTTTCACAAATTCAAGGGGACAGAGAAGGGATTTTGTTTGTGATCTCATGAATCGGTGTTCTTGTCAATGTTTAATTGTTTATTAGGCACTGTAATTAATTAGAGTCTAGACAAATGTGTCTATTCACTTCCTCCGAAAGTATCTTAGAAAACCACCACATGATTACTCATTCAAGTTGAAAAAGACAAAGTTTAGACTTAGAGCTTAATTAGTAACTTACATTGCATATACAGGAGTACTTTGGGTCTGCATCCTCTCTTGGGTTATCNTGAATCGGTGTTCTTGTCAATGTTTAATTGTTTATTAGGCACTGTAATTAATTAGAGTCTAGACAAATGTGTCTATTCACTTCCTCCGAAAGTATCTTAGAAAACCACCACATGATTACTCATTCAAGTTGAAAAAGACAAAGTTTAGACTTAGAGCTTAATTAGTAACTTACATTGCATATACAGGAGTACTTTGGGTCTGCATCCTCTCTTGGGTTATCAATACACACACCATGCACACATTTTTCAATGCCATCTGTGCAGTCGTCATACTGTGAAGAGCAGAATGGACCAAAATACTCAGGTGGGCAGTTACATCTGCAAAACAAAATTGTGAAGTCAGTGGAATTGAGTTGTATGACCATTAGAACCGCAAGTACAGTATTGAATGCATGTTATTGTTGCCTAATTTATTCTTAAAACCTATCATGATTAAAGCAAGTTGAACTTTAACTACATACATCAGGTTACTGCTGCACTTTCAAAAAAAATGCAAAAAAACTTTTAGCATTCAAGAAGTATACAACAGGACCAAGCTGATCCATTTTTAAATACACAGCAGATCAGTTGACTGTTTTTGCAAACATGGTGTCGTCATTAGGACACGCTTACTGAAATGTTCCAGGTTGATTTTGACAAGTTCCACCATTTTGACACGGCCATCCATATGGTGCATATCTGATACATTCATCAACATCAACATTACATGATGGCCCCTGTTAAATATTAATTGTGAGTGAACTCCAACAACATTTATATTAAAAGTATGAATCACATGCAAAAATAATGGAATTCATTACCAAAACAAATGTGGTCCCAAGTGTTTTTGAGATCACAAAGGCACTGGGTTTAATGATTGTTAAAATGTACGCTATACAGTTACATTTGGCAAACGTTTAGGATTGTCACATCTAAACAGGTGTTTTTTCTGACTCTACGTACCACCATGAGAAGCCATGCTGTTCTTCACTAAAAACAGTTACTACATTTTTTTGCTAAAAATCCAACTTTGGTTTATATCACAACTTATCAAGACAATATTTTTTAGCAGCAAACTGTTTCCTGCCATTGATCTGTACCTGCCATTGATCTGTGCACTGACATAAATATGAGTTGTACAAGCTGACACAGGAACCTCCATTCTGACAAGGTGATGATTGACAGTGATCAGTTTTGAGTCCCTACAATTTAAACAAACACATAATTACCAGCACTTAAAAAGTCAATGGTGGTTTAATTTTTACCAAGTATGTTAAAAAGAGCAGACCTTTTTATGCAGATCATTGCGTTTGACATTAAACACGATAGAAAATAAAATTTTTGACTTGATATAGGCTAATTTTTCCCACAATATAACAAATTTGAATTTTATTGTGAAAGTATCTTACAGCATCAATGCCATCCACGGTGGTTTGCAAAGCTCCAACCTGAAATTGAAACAGACGCATCCTTTACACATAGTTTCCAAAATATAGGTTCCACATATACAAGGAATGGTCTAGCATTCAATTGTTGGTTACTTAGTTATTACCATCACACAATATAGAAGACGTCATTACCAGGTTTTTTGATGCTACACAGAAAACAGGTGTGCACAAATTGCCCAGTACTAGATATGAAAATTGGGTTAAAAAATTTACATATCCTAAATCGAAAACTACGTTATAATAGATTAACTTACATCAGTTTCTAGCTTTTGTACTCTTCCGTCCAAAGCAGAAAGGTCGGTATTAAACTTTGCGATATCATCCTTATTTGTTTCGACTTGTTTCGCAAGATCTGGTGGGACGTTTCCTCCGCCATTATTAACTATATCTTTTATGTCAAGTTGATTTTTTGATACCTTAATAACAACACGTAATGTAGAACGTTTAATAAAAGTTTGGAAAAACTTCGGCAAATCGAATTTTCCCGGTAGGTAGTTTTCCACTTTTACGTTTAAATCAAGCGGTTTAGCTGTGCAAAAACAGCATGTATTGTTTCTATGTATTTAATTTTTTTGATCAGTTTAATTTAAAAAATACCTGATCAACAACAACCATCAAATCATCGTCGTTTAAGTTGACACGGCCCGATCCCTTAGTTACAAACGAGATGTTAAAACTTTCGCCAGCTTCGAAAAACAGGTGGCCTCCACTCGTGTACATTCTTGGCCTACAAAAAATAAATTGAAAACACATTGTACAACAATTAATTTAATTAAGTGTTTTCAGGTAGTAATCTACATGTATATTTAACTTTCGTCAAAATAATGGAAAAACCTGGGTTAGTAACCTAACATTACTTACTGTGCGTTTAATGCAAATAATGCAGGCGATTTGCCTTTCTGTTGCCCTGAAAAAATCTTCTCCGTCTTGATGGACGTTTGAACATCGTCTTCCTCTTCTTGTTCCGCGCAGACATGTCCCCAGAAAAGGCAAATCATGGCAAGGATGGCAACGGTCGCCCGCGTTCGAACGCAAGATGAAACAAACATTGTGTCGTGTGCTAATTAGGCGATAACATGTCACAAACCAAGCAAAGCAATCTGAAGCACAATAAAAAAATATTAGGCTTCTACAAATTAAACTTGACAGTTTTTTTGCTTTCCGGCTATGCATTACACCCCCTAAACAGACCTTTTACTTAAAAAGACGCAATCCCATTTAAAACTGCTAGCTAGCTTTTGTTAGTTAGTAAATGTAACAATTGTACAATTAAGATTTTGTGCTTTTGGAAAGAATGTAGCCTACATACGTCACTTAAACTTCTGCTTGATTCAACTAAGATGTCTAAAAATCTTGTTAAAATAAGTTGAAAACAATAAGAAGTCAAGCATTATTATTTCCAGAGACTTAATGTAACGCGGAGATGTGCTACCAAAGTGCTGCTTAAACAAGAAAAATGTCTGTCCGACTATTTCGACTGCAGCCTGTGCAAACTTCAATAAATGCTAACCCTAAATAGGTACAATGCAACTGCATGCGTCACTTGCATGCAAGTAAACACTCTTTACGACGGAGTGATTCCCGTTTATGGGCGAATTTTAAGAAAAGATCAACAGAACAGGTCCCCCTCGTAAGCTACGCGAACACGCTGAAAACGCGTGCTCAGCTGGAGGTTAAATTTCTATAAAACTGAAACAAAGGATAAAAGCAGTTGAATAGATATATAGTCGTTATTTTTGTTATATACGTAGAGTACTATAAACTTGACGAAATTATAAGGTTAGTAAATTAATCTGCGACATATAACCAATTAAACCAGCCGATGCATTTCTGTAATTGTGTGGTGAAAATATGGATGTAATATCCCCCAATGTTCCCAAATACAACGCCAAACAATCAGGCCCAGAAACAATGCCGAAGGGGAAAATGCAATACTGCTGAAATAATAGAGAAAGAGGATAGGTGAATACACAAAACACGACAGGTAACAAATAACTAGTGTTTACAAACGCAAGGGTGTGAACTAGAAAACGCCACTGTCACGAACGAATATTCGATGCCTGTCATTAGAGAATGCCTGAACGTTTATGGCGGAAATGGTCAACTTAGAATTTTGGTCCCAAATCTAGAGTACTAGGCCTGTTATAAAATATATAGCCATAAAGATAGTGCACATGACCAACATTGTTACACACTTTTGACAACAACCATTGAAGTAGTAGGCACATCTACCTAAAAAACAAATAATTTAAATAAATCATGGTAAATATACCGAAGAAATCAAACTTACCGATACAATTGGCAGACAACTTCTGGTCAGTATAATGGATCCTGAAACCTGATTCTTCAGAAGACAAGTTAACAGAATTGGAATTGGATTCAGATGTTTCTAACAAAAATTAACCATTAAAAAGCAATTTGTGCAGGGCTGTATATCAAACGCGACAAACCTTTCGGACCTTTAAAATGTGACAATACTTGGGGTGTGTCCAGTTTAAAATCAGGTTCAAAAGTTGGTTATTGAAACTGCCTAAAATGGTACAACTTGTAAATATTTTTTGCTAAAATTTAGTTTCAGGTAGTTCGCTTAACGCAACGATTGGCTGAGTTTAGATGTAAGATGGTGAATGCAAGTTGTAAGTGCTCAGTGCGTTTGGTTTACGAGTACATGTGTTTACGCTTAGATAAAGTTCTTTGCTGTAAACTGTATATTTTTAGCTGTAAAAATTGCATTTTTAAGATATCAAAAACAATTTTACAAAAACTATTTACTTTCAGATATTCCCTGCAAATTATGCGCATCATTCAGGATTGAATCAGGTTCATCTCACTGGTCGCCCTGCACAAACGAGGGATTTGTATGCGGACCTCTTAATATACAAATAATCTGGATGTCAGAAGGACTATCCAGCTGAAAGTCAGGTTCAAAAGTTGGTTTATTGAATCCGCCTAAAAGGGTACAACTTGTAAATATTCTGTTAAAATTTACTTTTATACGCGTGTACGCTTAGTTAAATTTCTTTGCTTTAACCCAAATAGTTTTAGCGGTAAACAGAACCACCTTTTTCACGCATAATATTTTAACAACAAAACTATTTACTTCCAGTATTTCCCTCCAAAACATGCGCATCATTTTCAATTGAATCAGGTTCATCTGGCTGGCCTCCTTGCACAATCGAGGGATTTGTATGCGGACCTATTAATACACAAATAATCAGGTGGTACTCTTAGTGCCCTTGCTTTAGATACCTTGATTGTTACTAGGGATTTCTCTCAAACCATGCGTAAAGTCACATAAACGAGCGGTATTGTTCTCATTCAGTTCTTCGCATGTGATTGGATATTTCTTTATCAGCTCAAGCGTTTCGCGTATCAATTTATGTCAGCATAGTGGTATGCAGACAGCCGGGAAGCAAGCATCATCTGTCGGTTACAGATCGCAGACCGAAAATTGTATAAACGACCTTAACATTTTTACAACTTATACCTTCAGCCATTGT
>QXVZ01007423.1:0-11321 GCA_008931825.1 Phallusia fumigata
GGTAAGCGGTGTTAATTTTTGTTCAACCCCAAAGGTTCAGCGAATTCTTTCGTGAGCTTCTCGACACCGAGGGCTCAAAATCGGGGTTTCCCCGTCCCCGAGAGCTCCGTATCCCCCGCAGTTTGCTGATCCCGAAGCGTGGAAGCGTTTACGACTACGTGTACTTGAAGAAGAACTACGCATCCTGGCATCGTTGGGGAAGTCTCACCAAAGAACCCGAGTTGTCTGAGGCGATAAGAGTAAGTACTAAATAATTTTTTTGAAACACAAGACACGGACTTTAAGAGTAGCTTTATAAAAACATAACTGTCGTCGTTTACAAGCTCTTTGGCAGTTATGTTTTTAATTACGCTATGTTTTGAAAAAAAAAAAATTTTTAATTGTTTTTTTTTGAAAATACTGAAAGGATTGTGTTCATAAAATGTTTGTTGTTATTCAATAACCCACTGCTACTTTTGGTCTTTAAAAATCTGTATTTGTTTACGGCTCTACAATGATGCATTTTGCAATTTTAGTACACACGTTAGTTATATATTACCATGCATTTAAGATGAATCAATGATTCGATTTGGTTAAGTTTATCTTCTAATAGCTTTTGACGTGAAAAAAATTTTTGCTGAACGCAATAAGTTTTATACTGGCTCTTAAAAAACGTGCATACTCAATTTAAAAGACCATGTAAAATTTCGTCAATGCGTGTCATTCTGTGTATTAAACGGTTTTTTTTATAGCCACAAATATTATTAAATGTTTAACACAAACGTTTTCCTTGCTGTGTAGGAACGATTGGATATGCAGGTAACCGCACGTTTACAAAAAAAACAAAAACAAATTGCACCTAAAATATAACTAGCAAAAATTTGTTAATTTAATTTAGGATAACGTACCTTTAACGAATGCGTAAAAGACAGTGGCATGCATAACTACTGTCCCTGTGATGAGTGCTTGGTAATAGTTTAAACACTACTTTAGAACGACTTATGTTTAAAACCAAGATATCGATTGCATGTTCACTAAACATTAAGGTCCGACAAGGTTTTTATGACGCAGTAAATGTTTTTTTGGTTTTATAAGGCTTTTCTGTTTTAGATAATATGAATATATGTAGGATTGTATGATGTATGTTTATAAACGATTACCTGCTGTGACAATCTCGTTTACATAAATTTTAACGTTTTACTGAAACAAATCTATTGTTTGCTTAACATAGTTAAATACTCGGTTTTGCGTGTGTTTGCTTGCAGTAGTGCATGCTGGGTAGCATTGGTAGTCAAATCTTAGTCTTTTTTATGTGTCAGCGATTTCTTGACAACACAAACCCTAAGGTAAAAGCCAAATAAGGGCTTCATCATGATAGATTATTCTTGGTACTTTAAAACTTTGAATAAATTTTACAAAAATATTTGGAAATTTATATTTGAAAAATTACTTGAAAATTCATATTGAAAAATGTTTCATGTTTGGAAAATTAATGATTCTCGTTCAACGTATAAAACACGAATCAAACACTTGGGCACAGAATTTACATTTTTGAACGGTTATAGTAAGAAAAGCCAGCACTTGTAAGTAAAACATTTTCTACGTTTTCGAAGTTCCTCAAGATATCCGAAATTTTGAGAATGTTTTAGTACTTGTATTTTTCTGTTTAGATGAATATAAGCCCAATGATAGGTTTGTGGTCAAGAAAACGCTGTNTTCTCGTTCAACGTATAAAACACGAATCAAACACTTGGGCACAGAATTTACATTTTTGAACGGTTATAGTAAGAAAAGCCAGCACTTGTAAGTAAAACATTTTCTACGTTTTCGAAGTTCCTCAAGATATCCGAAATTTTGAGAATGTTTTAGTACTTGTATTTTTCTGTTTAGATGAATATAAGCCCAATGATAGGTTTGTGGTCAAGAAAACGCTGTTTGTATATAGTTTCACTGTGTGTGTGTAACAAATCATGTATATTTTCCGCTCTGTCATAATTGATCTGTGCTTTTGCTTTCTTCCGCATGGCGTCGCATCTGCGCAACAGAAAGATCATCGACTGATCCGCCTGACGGTGAGAGGGCTGCTGTATAGAGCTTTGGCGTTTTGCTGTGTGCTGAGTTTGTGTGTAATAGGCGTTTTACAAGCATTTAGTTTTGCTTATGTGTTTCTACGCCTTTATAAAAACCTATATGGGTAATTTTTTCAAGGCGCCTTGTTTTACATGCTTTGCAAAACAGCATAAAGTGCAGATTTGAAGTAAATGTAAAAAAAGTTTGAGCATTTTTTTATTGGTTTTGAACATTCTTTTTCACTGTACAGACGAATCACAACTTTTTAATGTAAACAAATGTTGTTAGATTTCATTTGGTCAAAATATTGTTTGGCGGGCACTTTAGTAATCATACTTGTTTTTTGACAAAGATTTTTGACCATATTCGTTGATGCTTTTTAGCGCAAGGTGCATTAACAACGGCTTCAAACTCAATAGTTACCGCTTCTGTAAAAAATCTTACCACTAAACTATTTTCATCTAGTCAAAAGCCTTCATACCTACGCCTTAAACCCTATTTTTCCTTCTTCAAACTATCCAATTACCCACTAAACCCAACCACTGCACCATCTGACTCTTAATAATTCAACGCAGTTGAACAGCATCATCATCGAAACGGTGGATACGTATAGACAGCAGTACTTCCTTCGTAAGCTTGTCGGCCACGACTTTCCTCTGCTACTTGTTGGTCCGACTGGTACAGGGAAATCAGCAATCACAAACGGCTACCTTCGTGAACTGCCCAAGAAGCAGTTCGCAATCTGCAATGTAAACTTTTCGGCGCAAACCAGTGCAAGCCAAACCCAGGATATGATTTTCTCCAAATTGGATAGGTTTGTGGCCTTTTTCTTTGTTTGTTTGTTTTATTTTTATTCTAGGGGGGCAGAACAACGCTTTAGTGCATTATGCTCATAATGACTCCGGCGAGATACCTGCCTCATTATAGTTTCATTAGATCATTTTTGTTGGGTTTCGCTAGATAAGAGCAATGTCGTTTAAGTTTTCTCCAGAAGGAAATAAGCGACTGAGCCGGGATTAGAACCCACCACCTTGCGAGGACAAGGCAGCCGCTTTTCCTTGTTTTATATGTATTTAATGCACAAACCAACGCTTTCTGGCGGTGGACATACTGGGTCTTGTTTTCTTATTGGCAACAAGCCGAATTCATGTTAATTATATGCATGCTCTTTTTCAATACGGGGATCTGTTCTGAAGTTTTCATGCAGAACAACGGCAAGGCACACTCATGTAAATCACAGTACGCCATGCCTGCAAGAGGCGTTATACCTAACCAGAGTCGTCCTTCCAAGCATTTCCATTTAGCAAGGCGTGAGCTAGAAAAATCTTGCCTGCGATGGGATTCGACCCCACGACAAAAGCTTTTCCGGGGATGTCGCTTTACCAAGGATTTTTAAACATGGAAGGCCGACTACGAGGCGGCATAACGCCTCTTGCAGACCTGATGTACTATGTTTCTTGAACTAATATGATTTGCTACATCATATTTTATCCTAGACGCCGCCGCGGCATGTATGGACCTTCCCCTGGCAAAAAAATGATTGTCTTTGTTGACGACTTGAATATGCCCGCTAAAGAGCGCTATGGAGCACAACCACCTATTGAGCTGTTACGTCAGTGGGTCGACCATGGTCACTGGTTTGACAAAAAGGTTATAACATTGTTATATTTAAATACAGTAAAATATATAGCGTACGAAAAAAACGCTTTGAACGCTGAAATGTAGGCATCGTCAGTTCTTGTAAGACCTAAGGGCAAGTGGCTTGCATACCAAAAGCTAAAAATATTTATAACCGTCGGAAGCCAGGTCTTTATTTGTCATACTGTTTTGCGTTAATTTCGTAAATTTAACTTACGTGTGGTTTAATCTTGCACAAGAACTAAACGTATTTCTTGGAAAAACGTTACATTATCAATAGATAAACTTCGTAGCATTTTTTGTGAACTTTGAAAGCAGAACATCTATTTGCTAGATTATATTTTACAATCAGTAATGTATTTGCAGGACACATCGGTTTTGCGTCTTGTTGATATTTCTATGGTTGCGGCAATGGCTCCACCCGGTGGTGGAAGAAACGAGATCACCGAGCGCTTTCTACGTCACTTCAACGTTATCAGCATTCACGCATTTGACGAGGAAACGATGAAGACAATATTCCAACCCATGTTAGATTGGCATTTCAGCAGGTAATAGAAAGCTTTCAAGGTTGCGAACTTTACCCCTTTTTGTAATGTAAGGTGAGTTTGTTAAATGTAAAACTTTTGTCCCTTTTTACTGTTAAACCCATTAAACCTAAGTATTTTGCCTTGCTTAGCGAAAATACATATATTTGGTCCAAATAACGACATTTATTTGAAAAAGATACTGATGATGGAGTTACTTAAGCAAAGTATAGATATATATTATACCAAGCAAGACAAAAGAATTAGGAAAAACTCGTACATGTGACACTATAGTGGCCGTCATTTATCAACCTTTATCAAACTATTGTGTTTCTTCAGGGGATTCGACAACGCTTTGCGTCGTTTTGGTCGCATCATAATCTGGGCGACTACTGACATTTACACACAAGCGATGTCAAGATTTCTTCCTACACCGGCCAAGTCCCACTACCTGTTTAATCTGCGAGACTACTCAAGAGTTATACAGGTAACTGGTAAAAATTCAAGTTGAACATATCGTTTCAGTGTTCAACTTGAACATATCGTTTCAGTTTTTAACTCAAACTTTTTTGTATCTAGCCGTGAAAGTGCAAAAACAATGACTGTTGCCGACCCCAAATGAGGGGAATTGTCCCATTTTGTCGATTAAATTTCAATATATTGGCGACACACTAAACTATATTCGTTTGTGTTAAATATACGATACTTTACAGCTAATTTCCCATGATTATAATTAGGATTTGAAGTTGCTGTTCATCTGTATTATTCCTTATTTATTTTAAGCCATACATTGCGGAACATGCAATACTATTTTAGTTTTCACCGACAAACGACCATAATTAAATTTCTCAATCACTGTTTCATCCAATGCTGCTATATAGTCAGTATTAACGTTCCTATTAATGTTCAGGGCATTCTTTTGTTTCGGAGTGACAAATGTCCAGAAGGTGTCCCTGGCGCTCTCAAACTCACACGTCTGTGGGTCCATGAGGTTTATCGTGTTTTCTACGATCGACTGGTGGATAATGAAGACAGAGAAACCTTCTTCAGTTTGGTTAAGGTGGGTTTTTCTTGATGTATTTTTTATCTTTGTGTTAACATTGGAAAGCCTTCTCGACTAGTGCCACCAACTTCCCCTATTCGTGTTTTCTCTTGCTGCTGGAAACTTACTCTCTTGTGAGACCCCGTTACATAACGCTATGTAACTACGGTGTAGCCATAGCGCGTTCAACCTTTGATCCATCAATTGTGCCCTTCATATTTCGCGATTCATAACGCTTTAACGTTGCGCAGCTATTTCCGGCATGATGATTATTTTAGTGCTATTGCTATTGTATCTCTGTGTTTTCTAACTCGTATTAAACACTGGTTAATTTTTTAATTCCGAGGTCAAGCCTGCCTTGTGTGTTGCAATAAAGTTTAGTCTTTGGCCAGGTAATAAAGTGTGTTCTGTACTCAACAAATTTAACCACATTTCAGACTATCACGACGATGCACTTCAAGGAAAAGATGAACAACATATTTCAACACTTGGTGGCGCACAAGACGGGTCGTAAAGACCTGAGCGATTCACACATCAGGTCAGTCTTCTTTGGTGATTACATGTCACCCAAAGTGGAGGAAAGCGCAAGCGAGAGACTTTATGATGAAATACAAGACATGCAAGGTGGTTGGTTATTCTATGTGACAGTAGTTACCTTCAAAGCATGCGTTTTTTGTCAAATTTAGATGTGTGTGTTGGTACAAAACTGTTTATATTCCCCGAAAGTTTGATATGGCTTAGCAGAGAATTGGTATGACGTTTTGGATGAAACTATAAGTCCAATAGAAAAGCTTAAAAAGTTAAAAAGTTTGCTTAGTCTTGGCAAAGACATAAAACAGCTTTCACATCTAGGCCGGACTTAAAAGTACCCTTATTAAAATTTTTCTGCCAGACAGCTTGTACATAGTGAATAGACAACAGTGATTGTTGAACATTCGCATTCCACTGTATTCGCCACTTACGAGCTCTCATGTTTTTTATTGAGCATCTCACACACCTCTATTTAACTTTAAGACGAATGTGGTTTCAGAATTTTACACTATTTTTAATTCAGCTTCAACATTAACTTGTTTCTTTCTTACACTTCATTTGGATACTTTAGAATTGCGAGCTGTAATTGAGCGCTACCTCGATGATTACAACACAATGTCCAAAGCACCTATGGACTTGGTGATGTTCCAGTTTGCAATCGAACATGTTAGTCGGATCAGCAGAATACTAAAACAACCAAACGGGCATGCCCTGCTAGTTGGTAAGATTATGTGTTAGAATTATTTGTTTTTATTACTGCATTTTATGGGTCTTAGTAACTCACAAGAACAATAAAACTACCAATAAGTCAAACATGCCGATAGTTTTGTATTACACATTACGAAACATATTCAACGTAATTCAACTCAAATACTCGCAAAAACACTAAAATAAATCATAATGGTTACTAGTTTTGACAGTTTTGAATTACACTTTACGATTTTTTACTGTGTATGACTTTTCGAGTCGCTATGTTAAGCACACACTATTGAGCAAAATTGTAGCTTCTTGTCCATATCGATTTGTTTGCATCGTTGAAAATTAACCTTGATTCTGATTTTTCATCGTAAAGTTTGCTTTCTAAATCATTCTAGTTGGTAAGATTATGCATAAAGTGTAACAATTTAATGCTTATTTACATTCTACTAATCATGAGTAACTCAAAACTCATTGCTTTTTAGCACACTACTTGAATTTGCAGTTTTCAAATGTTGCATTATTTGGAACAGTGAAAATAAACCTACTTCTGAAAAAGGTATTTTTTTATCACAAATGTATGTTTTTTACGACAGGTATTGGAGGCAGCGGTCGACAATCTTCAGCCAAAGTTGCTGCCTTCATGGCAGACTATGACGTGTTCCAAGTGAACGTCACCAAGTCGTATTCAGTGAGCGATTGGCGCAACGATTTGAAGAAAGTTCTGTGGAAAGCTGGTGTCGATTTGACATCAACTGTCTTTTTGTTCGGCGACCATCAAATTAAGGTAAAAATTTATGCGAGAGTATTTCCATTTCCCGCCTTATTTAGTTCTTTTGGCTCATAGTATTTTGGAATCTTATAGTTTTCTTTGCAAAAGTAAAAAATTGCATTTTCGTCATTTTACCCTTCTTTTTGAGCACTTCGATCAAAGTGTGCTTTGGACATAACAACTGTTCAATTTTGCATGAAAAAATCTGCAAATGTTCATTATAGAATCACGAAACGACTCTTTTGTAAAAGTTACAAAAATATACGTTACAACATACAAGTCGATCAAATATCTATTTCACACATTTTAGTACGACGATATTAGTGCCCATATACCACATTAAATTTTTATGGCATAAAGTTTCAGAAGACCATTGTTACATTAATTTTTCATTATTTGTTATCTTCTACAGGATGAATGTTTCCTGGAGGACATCAACCTCCTCCTTAACACCGGCGACATCCCGAACATCTTCGAAAATGAGGAAAGACTTGAGATAATTGACAAGATGCAGATCGCTGTACAAGCTGAGAACGATGACAAGACAGAGATCACTCCGCTGAATCTCTACAACAAGTTCATCGAACGAGTAAACAGGTATATTGTACGACGGTGGCTCTAAACCCTTTTCATTCCATGCACCCCTTTATCCAACATTTAGTACGATTGTACGTACATGCGTATTGGTGTACAGGGTATTTTCCCCCACCCACACTCGCGTATCTCGCCCAGCAAAGCGAAATGGAGCATGCTTCCCCCCCAAAAGAGTACTGAAGTAGGAAATAGCCAAAAATTGGTTGGAAACCGCTGGACTAGACTAAAGAATTTAGGGCAATAAAAAAGCATGTTTGAAGACAAACGTATTGGTAGCAAAGCGAAATGAGAATCGGAAAGACTTAGGTCGTTTGTTCAAAGCTCACCGAAGGCTTGTTTTTTCTAGTCTTGCCTTGCCTGGATAGGAAAGCAAACGCTTGTATAACTGCCGGGGGACGTAACTTGCCCATTTATTTCCAGTTTTCGGTTTTGCTTTTACGAATGTCATCAATCCGTTTTTTTAAGGTTTTTTGTATTTCCTCATAGTAAAAAACAATTTTATTTCAGGTCTCTTCACATGATTTTGGCGTTCAGTCCAGTTGGTGAAGCTTTCCGTACAAGATTGCGCAACTTTCCTTCACTGATCAACTGTTGCACGATTGACTGGTTTCAGGTTGGTCGCAAAACTTTTCAAATGAGATATTCTGTCTTGAATAGCTTTTAATACCCTAAATCCGGTTTGTGGCCAAGAGATGTATGTCTTTGTAATTCAACTTTCGTATTTGTTCTCAAGGCCTGGCCAGATGATGCATTAGAGATGGTAGCTTACCATTTTCTTGATGAAGTAGAGATGAGCCAAGATATGCGACAGGAAACGGTTCAGATGTGCAAACACTTTCATCAGGACGTTCGATCTCTGTCGGAAAAGTTAGTAAATTTGAAATGGTTGGTTGGCGCGGTGTTTTTGCCAAAATTAGTCATATTTGCCCAAATTGTCCCAGGGCACAAAATGCATTCAGGTTTGCTTCTGGCTATTAGCAAATGGATTTATTTTGCGTTGTCACAGGTTATAAATACATCAAACACTTAGTAAAAAGTGTTTTTTTGCGCGACCAACATTTTTTTATCAGGAGCATGTAGTTTCATTCACAGGTCACATTTAAATCAGAATAAAATGTTTGTAATAAATATTTTTACTTTTAGAAGTGAAAGAAGTTTAAATCATTAATTTCTTGCATACATGTGCAAGACAGATCATATGTTAACAATACCAGAACATAATAGCATGCTAATTATGAATTAAACGAATAATTAATATGCATGTACAAAACATACATAAAATATAATCATAAGTAACCAAATAAAACAGAAGTTACCACAAGACAACCAAGAAAAACAAGAACTAAACAGACAATCAAGTAATTCTTCTCAATTGAGCCATGTTGTTTTCCCTTATTTTTCGGTTGAACCATTAAACGTCGAAAGACGCTGAGTTTTAAGAATCAAAATTTGACTCCTCCAAAATCGTGTTTTCACTTCAGGTACTTTGAGTCTCTTGGGCGAAGGACTTATATCACCCCTACATCCTATTTGGAGCTCATAAAAACTTTCAAGCGCCTTCTGCAGCAGAAGAGGCTCGATCTTTTGACCTTCAAAAATCGCTACGTGGTGGGCTTGGAAAAACTTGAGTTTGCAGAACAAGAAATTCACAACATGCAAGAATATCTTACCGCCCAACAACCACAACTAGAGGAAAAGTCACTGGTATGTTACTTGGCNATTGTATCAATAACAATTTACACGCCCATTACGCTAAACCACGTTATTGTAGGGTTGTAAGCCTTTTCAGAATTAGAGAGACAGTCATTGGTATGAGATTGAGCTGGCTAGGTTTATTGGGTTTGTTTGGCATGGTTAATATCGCCACCCGAAAATGCTAGGCCAAATTCCGAGGATGTCAAAACACTTCAGTAACGAAAGTAATCAATTTTGCCATTAAACAAGATTTCGCAAAGTAGCCAAGTTTCTAAATGGCTGAAATTGCGTCACAGAGTCGCGAAAGTGGTGGCACCAAAGCGCAAGAGCTTGTTGGCTGCTGAGGCGGATTTGGCTCATGAGATGGAAGTGCTGCAAGTGAAGCGTGACGAGCTTGAGGAAGTGACGCAGAAGCTTCAAGTTCTTAACGATAATCTGAAAGAGAAACTTACCGAAAAAAAGGTGGACTGTTAAAGATGAGCGATACCTTTGTGCTGTAACAATCTTGTTTTTTTGAAGAATTTTTGTTGTTTGTTTGGAAAATCCACCTAATTAATACGTTGAGTTTCGTAATCCAATTGCTAAAATCATTTATTGTCAGTTTACCTTCGTCAAGAATGTTGAATACCAGAAGTTTTATCAACTAAAAAGTACTTTGCTGGTGTTATTTCAAATGGCAGGATGCATTGAAACACTACAAATATGTCCTTTCGAATTTTGGAATAACTGTACTTGCTCAAATAAAAGTAATTAGTCGGTCTATTAATACATTCTTATCGACAATATATAGTACGAACCTCGCATGTGTAGCCATTTACCCACTAAACAAAGGTTCCTCTTTGAACAACTCAATAAATCATCATGTGCAAAAACCCCTGGGAAGAAATATTCTGTTTCAGTAAGATTTCTGAGCTCTATGTATCCTTATTTGGTGTACATAATCCTTTGATTAACACCTCTTTCCCTTCACATTGCAGTGTTCACATCGGTGTACTGATGCCTGCGGGCCAACGACCCACTCCACCTTCGGACACTTATCCAACTAATATCTTGCTTTTCTGTAGAAACTAGAGGATGACATCGAACTCACCAAAGTCAAGTTGATTCGGGCAGAGAAACTGATCAGTGGTTTGGGTGGAGAGAAAGACAGGTGGACGGAAACAACGCAGTCACTACATAACACTTACCACAACATCGTAGGAGATGTGTTGCTGTCATCAAGTGTGGTGGCTTACTTGGCACCGTTCACCCCTTTACACCGACAGGTAAGGAGCGTAAAGTTAGGCTTTTACGATAGTGAAGCTAGTTAAGGTAAAAAAAAACAATTTAAAACACACAGGACGGTCTTGGAAAGTAGTTGTTTGAACGTTTGCGTTACAATGTATTTAGTAAATACGATTTGGCTTAAAAAAATAGAAAACAGTAATTTGATAAACAGTGGGTGCTGGTCAGGGTCGAAGTAAGGGATCGGGGTGCAGAAGGGGGAAATAACTCCCCTGGGAGGCGTAGCGGTGGGATTCGAATCCGGCTTAATCCCACCACAGTCAAAATTTCTTTGATTTTGAATCTGACAGGCCTGGCGTACATTAAGAATTACGATATGCTGCAAGCAAAAATAACTTGCTTTGAAGAAATAGGAAGAAAATATATGTAACCGAAAACATCCTTCCAGATATTTTACCCTCATCGCCCCCCACAAAGGTTTAATACGGTCCTACTGCTATAGCCGTATGTTTTGTGGCTCTAACCGTTTGTTCTGCAATAATACGGGAAACAAGGC
>QXVZ01007433.1:0-49803 GCA_008931825.1 Phallusia fumigata
GTGAAAAAGTTTTAAAGCGTCTAGCGTTAGGCAGATTTCGCATTATATTTCTACCAGAATATGGGTTGGTTCAGGGCGACATTTGTTCGCTAGATAAATTTCGGCGAAATCTTGTGGGGGCCAAATAAATGAAAGACTTTTGAATGTTTGAAAAAACATTTTAGGCTGTAGGTATAGATGTTTCGGTACCAGTCATGCGGTCCTCACACGCCCTCCTTTCAGGCATATTTTGCGTGTTGCCCGATTTAGATCAAAAAATGACACGTATTTTTTGTTACAATATATTTGCTACAGGGCTGCGGGCGAGATTTGGCTTGTGGGCCGTATTAGTCACCGACGTGGGGTATAGAATCCTAACAAATAAAAGTACCTCATGCGAATTTGCATTTTAGTATTTTCGTTCTGAACTGGCGCTACTTTCGTTAAGATGAAAATTAAATATCCCTTAAATTGCAACTTTTAACAGCATGATAAACAGAGAAGGGAATGTAATTGGAAAATTAGTTCAGTCGGTTGAGACCTTGCTGATTTTGGTTTTAGCCCGCGGATTGGAAAAGGTCGCACAGTTCTGGTTTTACACAATGCTGAGCAAACTAACTTTAGATAACCTTTTTAGGAAAATTTCCAGTTTTTAAGGTATACTGGCTGGTAATGGTACCAAAACATAAATGCAACATTAACTTTTGCTTGTCACCCAAGGGTGTTTTGCTGTTTCAATGTTTCGCCTATTTTTTTCTTCCTTACGCTTTTTTTGCTTTTTAAATGCAATTGCGTCATTGTATTTATTACATCAGTTAAAAGAAATTTTGTTGCACAAAAAGGTTAAAAATTCTCTTTAAAGCCTGAAAAGTTTTAACTGTATTGCTTGCACTTGGCAGACGATGTGGATAGTCGGTGGGGTGATTATCGGAGCTGGAGCAATCGCCCTCATCGTGGTTTTCCCAACACAAGCCGCAGCATTGGGAAGAGCAATCCTAGACCTTGTAAAGAAAGTAGCATTGGCAATTCCTGTTGTTATCGAGATTGTAAAAGATTCTATAAGACCTGCAGAGGAACCAGTGTATGTCAGCACGTCTGTTATGGTAATTCTCCATTGCCTTGTAGGAGTACGAACTCGAACGACGCAAACGAGAGAGGCATTACTATATTAAGCAGTTACAGCTTTTGAATCGAAAACTTTCGTGTTAAAATTTTAAAAAATGTTACTGTGCTGTCTTGTATTACGCCCCAAACTGTAACGCAAATAACGCTCAACTGCTTTTTTCAATTATGTTCCGTTTCATAATTTGCGCAAGGATTTGAATTCCAGCATTTTCAAAAGTTTTAAAGTACCAAATGCGCTCAATTTTAATTACAAAATTATTTTTAGTGTAGCAAATTTGGCTATTTGGACGTGAAAGGTCAATTTGAATTTAAGGTTGCCGTTTGACTGTTGTACATATACATTTACCCAGTTGAGTTTTGTATGTTTAGTTACGCTTTCCGGCGAATGGAAACGTTTCATTTTATAGTTATCTTTTGACCACTAGTGTATATTGTGCAAAATTAGCAATAGTTGTTTATTTCGGCATACGAGCTCAAAGCCCACACGGATGGCAAATTTATAACTCATGATAAACTTCGAACAAGCTTTAACCAAACTGTTTTGACCGACATGGCGAAAATAGCCTGATGAAGTTTGTAATATTTCTGCTCAATGCTTGATTAGGATGCAGCGCTTCTCTGAACCGACATGGTAATCAGTTGTATTCGTACTTTTAATGGTGTGTTGTGATTGGTTGTTTGTTTGTGCGAGGTGTAAGTAGGTTATGGCGTTGTCAACGACGGTGGTATTGAGTTCTCACATATAATAAGTGACGACCCTAATCTAAATCGTCCACGCATATTAAACAATATTTAGACACTTAACAAAACATCCGCATTACGAACTGAGACTCATGGGAGCATATTCGTGGACCCCACAAACCGCGAATTTGACAGAGTACAGTTTTTTCATTTGTACCTGTTCGAAATATGTTCATAAATGTCGTGTGCTGTACAAATTCGCAACTTTAAACTTTTGATTCAACTTCTTATTGAAAATGTATCGTTGATCATAAAACCTGGTTACCCGTCGTCAACTTTAATAAAAAGAATAGTTTTTTAATAAACTGTATCATATTGTAACTTGCTTCTTTAAGGCCAGCGAAACATTGGGTCAAGGTCATACTCGGGTAAAACTTCTCATTGTCACAAACTAAAATTAATCCGCAATTATGAAAGTGGTTCAAACCTTGGTTTTATAAAAGAAAAATTACTTTACCATGTAAAGTGCCTTGGATAGTGTGGGATATTTTAGAAATAGGAAACAAGAAAAAAATTATACAGCTTCGAGTCTTCACGACTTGTGCGTGCCCTAATTACCGGTATCATGTAAATAGGGGTAAAAAAATGTTTAGGCTACATAGGCACGGACGCTCAAACATTCGGTAATATCTTGCTCATCTTGATGGTCTCCTCTTGCGTCGTGAAGAATCGTCATACTCGTCACAAGCTTCACGTGGTCCGGGACTGTCATTGTCTTTAGTGTACTGTCCGTAGGACTTCACTTTCCTTTTTTGTTTTGACGGTTTTCGGGCGGAAAAATCATGGTTGTCTGAAGATTTTCCAAATACAGAGTAAAATCCCTTCTTCTTGCCCACAGAGAAGAACTTTCCACCACCTTTCTCTTTAGGTGAACTGGCTTCATATTCTTTGCAGAGCTTAATGCAGCGGTATATAAGGAAGGCAACAAGCAGAGTTAAAACGATTCCGCCCACAAAACACATTGCAATGTAAACTACAATAGGGCCGCAGCATGGATGACCTGCAAGGCAAAACGTATAATTTAACTTTATCAAGCTTAAATGGAAGTTTTAAAACTAAATGTGAACAAAGTTGCCCTCGCAGCTGAGAGATGGGCGAACATGAAACACAAATCTTAGTACAGAATCAACACACAGTATGTAAATTTTGGCAGTTTTAGTTCTACATACATAAAATTTTTGTGCTAAATTAAGTCAAGTAGCTTGGACTTTTAGGCAAGGTTACATACCTTACAATTTCCGGCAGCTCTTTAGCATTCGTTTGAGTGAAATATACCGTATCTATTCAAACATTCACCCACCTGTAAATGATATTGTCACAGAGCCACGGCCTTTTTGAAGCGTAGAAGCTCTAGCGGTTTCACCGGCATTCATAGAACCCCCTCCACCGCCCCATCCATTCGGCGGTCCACCCCCACCACCGGAGTAGCCCCCGCCACCTCCGGCTCCTCCATCAGCACTTCCTGATCCTCCTTCCTCCTCCGAATCCTCCATTGTTTTCCAACACTCCGCCGCCGGGGGAAGAAAACATGAGATAACCTCCAACTCCAGGAGCAGTGTTTCCAAATCCCTTGTTGCTGTACGAAATGCTTGGTAGCGGGAATTCCACTTTCTGCATCTCAGTCAAGCTGATGTAACTCGCTTCTCCGTCTCCATTCCATCCCGCACCTCCTCCAGAGGAACTCGCTCCTTCAGATGTTGCGATGCCACGAGCACCACCGCTTCCATTCGATCCACCAGGACCTTGAGCGCTGCTGGTCAAAGTCCTCGATCCCGATTTGCCTCTAGTTGTGAAGGCCGCATCAGCAAACTTCATGGAGGATTTAGGCGGGTTGCCAGCTCCGGAGCTCCCCCCGCCGGCGACGAGCATCAAAAAATTGTCGCCACTACGCGACACAAAAGTTCCGCCTGATCCACCTGGGCCGCGTGATCTTCCAAGAGCAGGATCGTAATCGCTTTGCTGACCTTTGGTATTTTCCGTAATATTATTGTAGATAAGCATGACTGAACATTTAATTGGGTCAAATCTTAATATTTATAACATTAATTATAAAAACCCATAATGTCGTTTTACAGGTTGTTTCTCGGTGTTTTGCTAAGTTCGTGACCAGCAGCGTGCTAAGGCCAGTCACTTTATTGTGACATTTTGGTGACGAAATATGTGGCTCCAATCATCTTAAAACAAGATTTCGGAAAAAGGAAACACACAAACTGCTGCTGTAAAACACAAATACTTGCCAACCAAAATCCGGAACTTTTCGCCCTTCTCTATTCGAAAATCAGCGGTCACCACAGCGCCTTGGCCGTAATTTCCGCTGACTAGTTCCAAGCCAGAAGGGGCACGAGCTGGAGAGATATTCAGAAAACACGGTTAAGTGTTTTGGTATGATAGTTTGCACATTGCACATTTTTATGCACAAATTTGCACTTAACAAGCAGGCAAGTATTGCGCAACGACTGCACCATGTTATTTTATAAAATCCAATGTAGAGAACCTTCTACTCTTCTGGGATCAAACAAAACTGAAAACGCGCGTAATATTTATTCGGTTGCAAGCGACCTGTTGATTTTTGTTTGATTTTATTAAAAGGAACTTTAGAATGCATGCAATCAGCGTATGTAACACACCCTAGCGTTGTACTGCACACCGTTACTCAGCATATATTTTTGTACCTTCAGCATTACAGACATCTAAATTAGACTAAACAATTCGTTACTGTTTACGAACTCAACAACTTTATACGATAGTGCTCCTTTTATCAACAGCAAGTCTGACGCTGATCATAGACTTGAAACTAACTGCAACAACCAACTCAACTTCACCTGTTATTAGATACAGCCCAGAAGCTGGTGCTGTCCAAACTTGCACCCCGTTATCAATTGTCACGTCTCCCTCCAGGCTTGACCCTTTATATGCTGCGTCACATTGTTCCTGAAACCAATTAGTGTTGCTATGGTTACAATGTGGTCAAAATATCAATTACTTGAAGTTGTGCTTCGAATAGCAGGACAAACGTCCTTGGCATTAATTCGCAACACAGCAACTTAATGCAGTTCACATTACATTTTCGACTCCGCAACTAGGTTGTCAAGTATGTACTTGTTTAATACAAACCCGAAACGTTATGTTCACAATCCTTTATGAATGTTTGACGTAACTATTTCTCTAAGCACTGATATAAACAGCACAAAGAGCCGCTTTGACCGATAACAGTTAGCCATACCTTACGCCATCATCGTTTGTCACAATTTTAGGCGGCAATTCTACATTGGCCACGCCTCATATTTGTGCGGACAAAACAATCCTTTTAATGTAAGAATCTGTCTTTTGTGACAAACGCTTACCTGTGTTGGACCAAATCTTCCAGTCTGCTCACAGTCGCTAAAATCCCATCTCATTTCCACAATGGCTTCAGTGGTGAGCTCACATAATACAGACTGTAAAAAGTAGAAACTAATCCAAATCCGAGGCCACATATTTCCCTGATAAACTACTTTTCAAGTAATTTTTCCAAATTTTACGTGTTTGTTAGCGACAACATTCAACTAACAACTGTTGGACGTTTTTCACTTCTGTTCTGTTTGAAATACTGCCGACTCTCGCACGTTGACTTTTTACACTGGCCTCGCTTTTGCCTCGTCAAGACGCCAATTGCCGTTTGTAAAGCGCTTTTGTGATTGAACGCCTCGTAGCGATATGCTAGATGCCCGCGGGCATTCAATTTTCAAGTAGATTGCTTGCCAAGCAGTACGTACTTTAATATGATATCGGTGGCACATCCATAGCTTGATCATTTGTACTGCATTTGACCACAGTTTTATTCCAAAATCGACATTAGAAATAACTAATGTATTGAGATTTATATATACAGCATGATGTAATTGCTAACACCCAAGATAATTTTTATCACCGCCAGTCTACCGCGCGGGGAAACCCCTCAAACTCTCGGCTATTTTATGCCGCAACTGTTCGTTTGTGGCATTTGTGTTTCTGGTACACGTCTTCGCTAGGTAGTAAATTTACTGGCGATAATATAACACAGAGAAGCATGTGAAATGGATTAAAAACAAGCTAGATGTGAAGATGTGTTCACGAAAAGCTAACGATGCAAACGTTGCAGCAGCTGTTGGCCACAATACAGCGCAGGCTACCTCAAGGGAGTTTTAAGAGTCAAAGCGAAGTTACTGTTAGTATGTTTTGTTAGACCACAAGGTTAATAAATAAAATTGTGATAGTAAGTTGAGTTAACTTTCTTTTGTTTGGTTAAAGAAGTGTAATGCCAAGTCAATCACCAAACAGCTGCGCAACCTCGGAACTGCGTGACCAGCCAACTAGTAAAGGACTGAAAAAAGGTGGAACGTTCTGCGATTGCAATGTCAATAAAACGTGACTGGGTGAACACAATGAAGTAAATTCGGCGCATTACTAGGAAAATGTTGAATGTAGCCTCTTTTGGTTTGTTGGATTTCTTGTTAGTGGATCGATATTGATTTACACATAATACCAAGGGCACTATTGAAGAACATTTGGGCAACACAGCCACTTCAAAACCTAGTTAACTGTGCAAAACGGCGTGGTTTACAAAATTGTCTACCGGCTGTTTAAAGCCCTGTCGGGCGTAGGGAGAAAGGGTAAATATAGTTGGAGCGTTCTGTGGGGACCACTGCTGTACGTTGCGATCACCACGTTTTAAGACACACACAGTTTACATAATTTGTCTCTAAGTGCACATATAAAAGTTAAAATAGCGAATGCATTCTACAATACAAATACACATCCATGGGCTTAGAATAAAGTTATTGCGTGGGCGACGAGAGGGCAAGTACTTTTTGTTCGTCGGTCCTTCCAGGCGACTCAAATAAGGAGCAAAATATGTTTCTTTAACATGTCTGCTCCATTCTACGAGTGCGACGGAGCATGTTCTCGGGGGGAAGGCCCTGTTCAAAGGCTCTGTGAAACCAAAGATTCGACCCCGGTGTTTTTTGTCGTGGTGCAAAGAGAGCCATCTTTAAAACCTCGTGACAAAGCTAGGAGGAACCTATGTTACATATTACCTGCTTTGTCATGGTAGTACGTAGCGTAGGCACTGGTTTCAAACGTCAGCAGAAAATGATTTGATTACCATCGCTGTATGCAAACAAAAGCGGAACTAGTTATTAGGCTGGTGTTAGTAAAAGGAACCTCTTATCAGTCAGTGTTTCATGTTGCAAAAGTTACAGGAGGTTATCTTAGCTGGTGGTTTTGTAAAACCGTTTGTCAGAAGTTTGTATAACGGATAACGATCATGCTTGTAAGCGCCGGGTTGACCTACTGGACAGCTGATAATGTTTAATTTTGTGCATAGATATTTGCTATGTCCTTGTACTGCATTTCACCGAGCTACAGCGGGTATTTTCTAAATTGGTTTCGTTCGTGTACATAATAGGTAAATAACGTAAACACTACAGGCTAGGCATTTATTACCTGCAGTATGAAAACAAAACTAGGTACTATTGCATGTTGGTAAAAATGTTCCTTTCAACTGACAAGCAACTGTTGAGGCTGGTTTTACCACTACCAGGTAAGGTAAACATACAGATGGCAAGCCTGTTGAAGGTCATGTTGGCACAAAGGCAAGACTAAACCTCACCTATTGTTCTTATTGTGGTGGATTTTGTTCAAAATAAGTTATAGCATGACGTAAACGCATGCATGAGTAACCTATTTTCCACACAGTATGACTAACCTTTTTTTCCACCAGCTAAACTTCTGTTTTAAGGAGCCAGGTTCAAACAGAGTTTTTCTGTGACTGTATCAGCAGGAAAGGAAGTAATTGAACAGGGCTTGCAGTTGCACACATTTTTATCTTAGCCTTGGATTTGATGTGGGAATTGTGTCATACATTTTAAAAAAGCAGAAATAATTGCCGTTAACTTGTTACTTTTTTTGTTTTGTAGTTACCTACTTTTATTGCTTTAAATACCGCGCGTTTTCTAAATGCTGTGTTGAAACTGTTTTTGTTTTACTTAAACCAAAATGGGAGAACTAACCAAGGTCCTGGCTCTTGAGGATGACAATTGGAAGGTTTTTTGTGAACAAATACCTGACGGCGATGAAGATCAAGCCGATAAACCTTTAGCAATCATTACCAGTATTGGATCGTTCGGGATTGGAAAGTCGTTTCTGCAAAACGCTTTGCTAGGCGCTGTTAGAATGGTAATTCAACATGTAACTAATGTGTTCAATTGTAACCTTTGTATTTATTTTGCTTTTATAAAAAATATAAAATCAAAAGCATCGAATTTCAAAACAGCTAAGCAACTTGTACATTGACACGAACGCTTTATAATTCTTCGGGTCGTAACAATTGAGTTCCATAATGCATGGACCGGCAACGATTGCACATTTTTATCTTTTCAGCTACTAGTGAAAATAAGGCAATTCACAGTGCCGCAATAAATCATGTAAACCACCAACCGTTGATAAGTAGCTGACTTTTTTGTCGCACAACTTAACAAGCAAAACTGTCCCTGAAGTATGCCGCATTTTGCACTTACTACAACTTTCTTATCTCAGCCCCTTTGTTTCAAACAGCTAAGCTACCTGTAAACAACGCTCATTTGTTTGCAAACAAACGTTCGTAAGAGAACAGTTTTTCAGCGAACCTAATGTGAAATACACGTTAGTTGCTCAGCTGACACTGGGGCAGGAAACATTTTGTTTTACTATTGCATACGTGCTGTCCTGTCGTAACGAGCAATATCCAGTAAAACAAACTTTGTATTGCCTGCCAGCTAATTGGACAAAAACAACGTATTAAAACCACGGCAAGCTATGGAATAGAACTGTTATTTTGGAAACGTAACAATTATTATGCCAACAATGGCGTTTTGTTACGTTAGAAAAAGTGCCCGTTTATCTTGGCTTTCGTGTGATTACAGCCACTTTGTCCAGAGTATATTAAACGCGACATACCTTGCTACACAGAGCTATCTTTTAGAACCTGTTAAAGGTTAGGATTTGTCTAAGTTTTCGAAGCATGGATTTTCAGTGAACTAACATCAAAGAAAGGTGTTAAACCATGTTAAGCAAATCTTCCTGTGTTTTTTGCAGGACGAATCGTATTTCGAGGAAGAAACAAGGTTGCTTGAGGTGTTTCCCATAGAAACATCGGTGAAGTCAGAAACGAAAGGAATTGATATGTTCAGTGAATATCTCGAGCCTCCACTCGGCGCCGATGTATGCTAAAACAACTTTTTTCCCCAAATCTGTGATGGCTAAACCAAATCTGTCATTTTCAGGAAATGGTTTTGGCGTTATGGGACACTGAGGGCCCATCAGACCCCAACCAGCCCCAGGATCATGCAATCACCATCTTCGCGTTATCGGCTTACTTCAGTCGAGTTCTCATTTACAACGTCAAAGAAAAGTTTAGCGTGGAGAACATGGACAAAATGCAGGTAAAACATACTTAGTATTTGTTGTTTACAATATCCTGGGAGTGTTTGTGCTGAGAAGAAGGAAAACGCATTAAAAAGCAGGTTCATTTGCCCATTTTGGTGTTTTGTTTACAAACCTACACAGTTTTATATGTATGTCATATACATCTGCCTTTGCTCGGTTGAGTAGTTGTGAATCATTTATTGAGCGACAAATGGGTTGGTTAGAGACAATATCCCTCAAATGACGTACTACTATATACTGTAGAAGCGAATAGAATACAAATCACTATTTTGGATTTAAAAGAAATGATCGTTTCAATACTTTCCACATACAATGTACTGAATAAACCAGTGGGAAATTGAGTTAAGATGCGTCTGTATGAACAAATGCTTTTGTGATGTGTTACAGGTGTATCTGGAAGAAATGAGGACACTGTCAGGCGGGGGAGAAAACGCCGAATTGTTTCAGGTTACTTTAACTAGTTTCGGATTTATATATATTGGTATAAATTGGATGCCATTATAAAAAACAAAGATGTCTAAGGAACAAGAGAGAACAGTTTTTGGCTTATTTGGGTAATATTAGTGGTTTTTGGCATCTGAATCGCGTTTGGCTACTCTTGTAAGACTCAGACCAAATGTAAGTCATTGCGGCAAAAATTTAAATAAAAGCCGCCACCTCAGTTTACTTTTTTGTTGTCTCGTGTTTTTCTTAAAAGTAACCTAAGCCAAATTAAGTTATTTGGTGGATGTGGCCTTGCTCTTTTGGTTTTTTCCTGAAGACTTAAGGCTGATCACGGCGCTGGTGAAGAAAAAAATTCTACACTCATAACAGAGGAGTTCATCTATATTTAGACCCTTATTATCGTGGTTCGCGATGCGGACGAGGAGTTTGGGTACTGCTGGGAGGGCGGAAAGGCTTACTTGGAACACATGAAGACCGAGGGGCGATTAAGAGGACAAACCGAAGTCTTCTTCAGGGAGCTTGAGAACACATTCCGCACAGTTCTGGTTTTCATGATGCCGCCGCCGAACCAGGAAGTGAAAACAAAAGGCATTAAAGTCACACATATGAGAGGTACTGCTTGCACCGAGTTGACAAATTTCAAATTTCATAGCACAGCGAAAATATGATAAACTTTAGAAAACATTTGACAAATTGTCCCTCGCTCAAAATGCAAACTTAAAAATTTCCTAAAAAAAAGGTGTTTTGCAAAAAATACAGATTTGGCATTTCTTTTTTCGGTGTTGGCTAAAAATTTCTGTTGCAGGTTTTCATTTTTCACCTTTTTTTTCACAGACATTGATCTGTTGTTTCGGGAAAGCCTGCGCATCTTTGCCAAACAGTTGCTTTACGAAATCGTCCTGGAATCAGGAAACGCAATTGATCGTGAAGTTTTGCGGGTTTGCAATCTCAAAGCCCAGCTTACCAAGATAGCCGAACGCTTCCAGAACATGAGCGAACGAAGAAGCACCACTTTGGCGAACGTGAGCATGTTTTCTAAAGTTTTTAAATAGTTGTCATTGCGGGTTTGTATGTGTTTTTTCGACGAAGGATCGATTTTACATCAGCGAAACTGTTACAAACGCAAGTCTAAGAAAAATTTTTCGAAAAATAGGTTTATTGTTTTCTCTCACTAACTTCCAGACAAACCTTAATTTGTTTGTTTTTACATATTAATTGTTAGGAGAGCGAGTATGAAATGAGTACAAATATATCTGCCAGCCCCGGCGTAACTTTTTTTCATTTAAACTTATTAGTAGTTTCAAGCTAAGGTTCTGATGTATTTTTACCTGTTAAAACGGATCAAAATCATCCCTCCCAGCGAGTTTTGGCTGATTTTGGTGCAATTATTTACAGGCCAGAAAGGAAGAACACACCAAGAACGTTATGAACGCTTGCTTTGAGGAATATCAACGTGAACTGCTGGAGGTTCGTAAGAGTGCTGCATAGTAAACTAACTGTGTTTAAAACGCCCCCGAATTTCGTTGTTTGGCCCAGACCGGTTGTTAATTAAGAACTAATACCTTGATTTGTAACTCTAAACACGTGTCTGTTCATAACTTAGTTCTTAATAGCGACATACTTTACCAAACATTTCGGCAATAACTCATGCCATCATCAGTGATACAATAAGGCTTACCATCTTGACATAACTTTTACTTTGGGTCAAACAACTATCACCTGAACTGTACACTTTATCAAACCTTACAACCAAATCTGCAAAACAGGCTATATTCTGATACGCATTCACTAACTCCAAGCTTACCGTGTTGCAGAATCGCGGCTGGTTCCAAGCAGAGGCGACGAGAACGGAGCGCCACAACGAATTGAAGCGAAAAACCCTGGAAAACTTCAGGGCGGCCATCGAACGCCATTATTTGGAGGTTCAAATTGTCGACGCCGCACTTCAGGAACTCGAGAAACTTCTCGATGAAAGGTTCAAGGCTTATAACGACAGCGCCCACAGGGCCCAGCTTGTGAGTTGAGGTCTATGCGTTTCGCATTCACAATATCCCGTATGGCGTGGGGTTGGTTTCCGTACGTGTAATGTTTATTTGTGATTAAAGTACTAATTTGGGCGCTATTGCAATACGACGCGTGAGTAATGCCTGAGCGTGAAACGCGATTCTGTATGGCTACACATTTGTAATTTTTATTACACTTTAGAACTGTTTTTTAAGACGAAATCGATTAAAAACTTGGTCGCGACGAAAGCTTGGCAAAAATGGTGTTGGTAAAGGTATTATCCTGTGTAGATGGCGTCTTTCTGATTAGAAGATTTTGCTAGGTTTGCTACAAATAAAAAACGTACAACCTGCTCAATCCTTGCCCATCACATCATCTTCACATTTTCTCGCCTCAGAACGTTTTATAACGTCATAGTTTCTATTTATTGAACGTCATGGTGTTATTGCGTCACTGTGTTTTTTCTTTTGACTGTAATAAATTTTAATGCAAACAGGTTGAAAATCATTCTCAACAAGAACGTACAAGCCAGCACTTCTGTTTTAAATATTTTCTACATGTCGACAACATTGTTACGATCATCGGGAATGTCGAAACGTAGAAAATGTTTCACACAGAAGTCTTGTATCTTCGTATTGAGACTACTTAAAACCGTGAATCGTGAAAAGCATCGCTTTAAAAAAGTTTCAATTACCGTTTGCTTGCCTTGCAGACGATGTGGATAGTCGGTGGGGTGGTTATCGGCGCTGGAGCCATTGCCGCGATCGTGTGCTTCCCGACAGAAGCAGCGGCATTGGGAAGAGCAGTCAGGCCTCAGCTTATTCGTTTGGCGACGCAAGCAATCCCCCATATCATGCCGCACGTGCAAAGCGCAACCGACGCTATTTTGGGTTCATCAAACCTCCCAATAAGCAGTTCGGTTATGGCGCTCGTTACTGGCTTAGCTACTCAGCATCTCGGACAAATAAGGAATTGATTGGCGGCTGGGAAACACGGTCGTTATGGGTCCCCTGAAGGGGACACATATTGTTTTCACTCTGTTTTTTTTTCTATGTGGATACCCTTGCTGTGATCAATGGCGTAACCCGCCCAAAATTTTGGGAGGGGCCTAATATTTTCAATAATGTACATTTTGAAATCCCCCCCAACAAAAAGCTACACCCACCCCGCACATAGAAGTTCTTGTCCATTTTTGCGTGTGTAACCGTGCATTAACTGCTTGGTGAGATTGTTGAAAATCGTTTTTTAAGAATCACAGAGCAAAATTCTTAATGGAATACAAACATGATTTGACTTTACGCAAGGAAAATATTGCACTATTACTTCTCTCTGCAGCATATATCTTTTTTACGCTGTCGTCTTCATACTTCATTGTACAAATTTTTTCATTGGCATTTTCTAGTTGAGTCGACCGTTGTAAAACCCTTCGATATGTAGAAAAATTAAATATCAAGCAAAATGCAGGGTTGAAAAAACACAACGCGTTTGTGTTGGCGTTTCCTAAAGCCCTTTTTGTACACACCCGCGGCGTAAATTTGAACAATTCATGTATCGCGACGTCACTACCTGTATTTTTATCTGAGAAATACATCAGGTGAACATTTACAAAATTAACCGATTGTGCTTCATTTGAATTATTTAGTTCAGCGTAAGCTTTAGATATTGTTTGTTAGAAGTCTTTTTTAAACAAAAGTCAGGCTGTCGACTTACAAGAAATCTATTCCTTACAAACTGTTTAGAAAAAACATTTCGTGGGTGCAATTGCCTAAACCGGTTTAAATCTGCCATGAAATAGAAAAACTATTTTGGCGAACAACCTCCTAAACAGCAACCAATTCAAAAAACTGGTCTAAACTGGCTAGTGAGGGAATGCAACTTAAGTTTTTGAACATACTGTAAGGAAGCATCGCAGTTGCAGTGGATGAGAGACGTAAAGTTTAATGAAAATCGGTACACGGATACACTTGTTCTAAAAGAGTTGAGTTGAGTATATTTCGCTCGGTGAAAGAAAGCATAGCGACACAATAGTACTAAATCAATCACCATGCCGGAAATAGCTGCGCAACGTTAAAACGTTTCGAGGCGCAAAAATGTTAAGGGCACAATTGGTGGATCAAGGTCGAACGCGCTGTAGCTACACCGTAAAGCATCGGCTTTATGGCAAATTCATTGACTACCATTGTTGTTGTTTTCCATGAAATGTCACCTAAATAGTTTCATCGTTGAAAAACCGTGAAAATTCAATGGACAGAATTCGGACATTTTTTGACAACATGACATCACGTGATCATCGAGGCGTGACATGCCCAGTTTTGTGTGGTGACCCATAGTTGTGGGTTGTCTGTCTTTACAAGACAAAGCGCTTGTTTTAAAGGTTCTCCCAGTTCCGTCGATTTAAGAGAAGTGTAGACCTTTGGTAAATTTGGCATTCGTAGATTAAAGTTTATCATTCTTTATTTCCAATTTTGTTTTGTTGCTATTTCTCCAGTGACATAATGGTTTTAGTTTTTCAACTATGGTTCGCAACTGCACTTGATTTTATAACGTTGCTTGTACTTTTATGTGTTTATTTTTCAAACTAAAGCTCTCTTAGAAGTAAAAGTTAGTACCAGAAAAAGTTTTGGATTCAGAAGTAAGAGCAGTTCAAAATACAATTTGAGGTTTTAGGAATTCAGAATATTGGCAAATAAATAGGCCAATAAATATTTGTAAAACAATTTAATGTTTAACAATTCAAAAAGCATTGAATAGGGGAAAATAAACACATAAAAACATAGGCCGATAACAAGAAGATTAGAAGACCATAACATGGCATCAAATATATCGGTGACAATAAGCATCAGATCAGATGTTACACTATAGTCTATAGTTAGTCCATGTTCAGCTCCAGGCTCTGGTCTTGTATGTAAAACAACAAAAGAAACAATTGATCTCAGAAGCTTAGTGGTTTGCTGATTTTACATCTATTTTTAAATTCGCAAAACTTGTTAAAAAAATTATTGAAGGTATGGCATTTTGATGGGGCAAGCTCATGGGCTGCAGGTACCAGGTGCCCACTTACATTATTAAAATGCCCTCTTTTGTGTTTAACTATTTGATGGCAGCACAGTTACAAGTTTGTTTGATTCGAAAAAACACACACTAATCTGTTACTCAAAATATTACATTTTTATTGTCATACCCAGAAACAGGTTGTTTTATCTATTTTTCAGTTATTTTTTGGCAAGACATGCTGGTTGAGTTTGATACTAGGCTTTAATATTGTTTATTTAATCGCTATTGCCTGGTGTTCTTGCTGTGCTGGTGCTTTCTTTTAAAGATTGTTGTAAACCAGAAGGACAAAAAGGTATTTAATAGTTTGTTGCCAGCGACTTATGTACGCATAATTGTGTGTGTGTGCTTTTGTTTTACAGCATGGCTAATGCACCGGTGATACTCAATGTCTATGACATGGTAAGAATTGTTAGAATTTGTGTTGTAAGAACCTGGGGTTATGCAACAAACCTAATCAGTGCTTGTTTTCAGTATTGGATTAATCAATACACATCCAATATTGGATTGGGAGTTTACCACACAGGAATTGAAGTTTACAATCGAGGTGTGACATGTGTTAAAAATCTCTTGCCTTTAATTTTTACAATATTTCACCAATGAAAAATGTGTGCAATGTACATGACTGTTTTTAACCCCCCCTGGACAAATACTTTATATAAAGCATGTAACAGTATTGCCTCAGATTGCATTTGTTGTCTAAATTTATGTTTAAGAGTTTTGTACATGTGTATTACATCTAAGGGCGAAATACTTTTATTGGCTTTAAAAATGTGCCTTAGGCAGTACCTACTTGTTTGTGTGATGGTCTTGACCACATTGATAAACATTATGCAGAATTTGCTTATGGAGGCCACCAATTTAACTTTACTGGAGTGTTCGAAATTATTCCGCGTGATACATCAGAGCTTGGCGAATCATTCAAGTTTAAGTAAGTACTCGTCATTGGGTATGTGATTCTGTTTCGTTTGGACATACACTAGTCACAACCACACATATAAATTTGCCTTTTTGTTTTGTAAACGATACTCGAGTCTAGAGTTTTTGCTTTGTGACCTAAGCATTGCATCTATTACCATGCTTGTCTGAAGCTTCCTGTTGACAATTAATCTACTTTGGATTTCTCTGTAAACTTTTGTTTACAAATGTGTTGACCAAAAACATTTGATAAGGCCTGTTGAGTGCATTGTGTTATTTGTGTAATGCAAATGATCACACAAATATTTACCCATTGCCAATGTACTGCTCCTGTGTAGCAGTCAAGTACATTAAACTGAATGGCAGGCATTACAAATATTGTTTCCTGAGTATGGTTCACAAAATTGATTGGTCATGTCTGGCCTCAACATGAATGATTTTAACTAGCATAATCAGGTCTTCAATCACATTTGTGTGAGATTGAATCTGCTCATTAGCTGGTAATTGCTGGCTCCTGTTTTTAGTATTTTTTGTTAAAAATGAACCAGCGATTCAGCAGCTATCTGAAGAATCGCTGTTAACGTTTTTGATGTTTTTACTGCAAATGAATTGGTCGCTTTTTCTTTTCTACATTGGTGACAAATTTTGCAATAAAACCACTTAACTAACTGTGTAGCATTGAATCTGGTCTACCACTAGTTTCTTATCTTAAAACCAATTTTGGTTTTCCCCACAGGGAGAGCATAGTGCTTGGCATGACTGATTTCACACAAAGCGATGTTGAAAAAATAGTTGAACAATTGGGCAAAGAATTCAAGGGATGTGCATACCACCTCATGCACAAAAACTGCAACCATTTTTCCTCATCATTTTCAGAGGTATGGCAACCAGTATCAACAGATCATATGTCATGAAGAATCTATTTTTAGTCCAATGTGCTTATTGTTTTTGTATGTTGTCATGTGTCTCCTTTTACACTTTGTTTGAGCTGATTACAATTTGACCGTGGTTTAACCAAACTCCAGGAAACAATGCAGTTTTACTGAAATTCGTAAATGCTATTTTTGCATATTACTCATGGATTCAGTTCGTTTGGCGTTGTCTTACCACCATTACTAATAGTGGTCACTTGCAACAGTAGTGCTGTGGTAGATGACAGGTTGGTGATCAAGTTGTTGCAACTGCACAATATCTATAGTTCATATGTCTAAAATAGTTTTTAAGCTGCTTTGTATAAAACACCCAAAAACAATCGGAAATGAAGTTGAATTAATTTTCAGTTTTTCCAATTTTAGTCAAATGTCTGAAAACATTTACACATTTTACCTCTTTAAACCATTTAAGCATGCTAACTGGTCTACTGAACAAATTAATAGTGGCCCTATTCACCAGTGTCATATGAGTCATAGGAAAACCTGACTATGTCTCCATATCCTTTTGTGACCTTTGGTAAAAACCCAACGTGCCTAGTGCCTTGTACTCTTTGCAGTTTGAAATCATTCACCAGACAAATGGCACTTCTATTGCCTGCAATTACACCATGTGTTGGTGAATAAGCTAGGGATAAACTGGTTTCAGCCTGTTTTGGGTTGTAGCCTAGCAGGTTACTTTTTGTGTTAACTGTGCACGTAATAATTTGCAGTGCCATTTTTTGTTCACATAGGTTTTGATTACCCCATTGCAAAATTGTGTAATATATAACCGTCTCCATTCCCCAAGTTTTTGCCGGACCCATCTGTCATCTTAATAGTTCCGTGGTCCTTTGCAAACACCCTCTGTAAACTTACACAGTTTATGCAGGCAGAGCTATTTGTAAAATTGGTCCGCATTAAATTGCGCAAGACAATAAAACAAGTTCCCAGAAAACAAAAAAAATAGTTTAGATTTAAAGCCCTACGTTAAAAAAGATAAATGTGCAAGCCATGAATGTAAAAAGACGCCTTATGGCACACAACCAAGTTACATACATACAAAGGGATGTCTCGTGATGGCAGATGGTGCATGGCTAGATTCCTCGTACTTGTACATGTGGGATTAAAGTTCAACAGGACAAGCATAGTGTTGCACGTGATGGGAAACGGTAGCGGTCGATCGCACTTGCCCGTGGAAGTGGGTTAAGGAGCTTAGCGCGTATGTCGTATCATCACTATACCGTATGTTAGCAAGCGGTAGATTGAAACCATGAAAAATCCACGACCTTACGGTGACGAATTAGCTAGTGTGATGTACATACATACGTGTGTGGGTGGACTCCTGCACAACAACTCCAGTTACGTAACAATCATGTTTACTGCGGTCGTGGTATGACGGGTCGGGTGATCTACGTTAAGGTTTTTGAACCACCCACTGCATTAACCGTGTTACGGTCAACGACTTCACGCAGTTTGTGTGGGAGACAGTTACCGTTACCCAGTTGAACAAATACTTGGTATGAAAGCAGATTAGGCCCGCAGTAAACGCGATTTTGCCAAATTGAGTTCGTGGGACACTTATTGTTTTTACTCTGTTTTTTATCCTTTTTTCTGTCTAACGCGAGTTTGGTCCCATGTTTTGTTCAAGAAAGAATTATTTAATTAAAGTTGCCAAATTGAGTTTAAAAGTTTAAACAATACGTGGTTTAATTAAAGTTTGCCAAATTGAGTTTAAAAGTTTAATTTCTGAGCGTAACCGTAAGGTTGTGTAATTTGAACCTTAATTACCAATTTTGCCTTTTCAAGATTTGTTTTTTTTTTGTTTCCACTAATAAACTATAAACTATTAAAGAGTTGAAGAGAATTCAATTAACTATGCGCCTTGCAACAGTGTATTTTTTAAGACCGGTGCGTTTCGGTGATGTGCATAGCTGCCCCTCAGTCGAACTATCGTGTTTTTATTCTGCAGTGAATTGTATAGCGTGTATCCTTAAACTGACACGCCGTGTAAAAGTTTTTAGGGCCATCAGTTTGTTTGTCGCTATATCTGACGGCAGCCGAACGTAACCAAACGTTCTGCACGTGCATAACACGGACTTTCTTCAGCATTAAAAGTAAAACACGACATACGCGAAAATCGATGCCAATCTCTTTACTTTGGGATTTTCAGATTCTTTGCGGCCGTCCAATCCCACGCTACGTTAACCGCCTCGCGTCGGTCAGCTCCTGCATTCCCTTCCTACAACGCTGCCTGCCGCAGGAATGGCTCACTCCCGTCGCGCTGGCCAACAACATTAATGAGCCCCAGGATCAATTCTCCGATATCTCACCGGGAAGGACTTGACAGCGGCGCATATGCGGCGACGGATTATCCCTCATGTGTCGCGTAGTCGGGGCGCATTTCGGCCGCTTTGTCCCGGTTAACCTTCTCGTCTGCGAGGTCCCACTCGGTCACCCGTGTCAATGTGGGATTATTTTCAACCAATTACAGCGCGGTATCGCTTGGTTTAACCTTTAGTGACCCCTGTGGCTATGACGTGACATTGAGATCAAAATATTTTCCAACCGACACCTTTTCATTTCGCAAGCATTTCACACGGTCACGTAGAGAAACAAAAGGTTCACTACAGGTCAAACCAAGTTGCCAATACGTAAAGGCAAAATGGTACAACGCTGTAATTAGTTTAAATCTCTCCAATATTGAATAGATTATCGTTTAAAAAATACCTGTTTAGTTGTTTTTTAAATATGTTCTCCACTAGATAACAGTGTTTTTTTAATATTACTACCACTTATAGTATCATTGTTACAAATCTTTTCTATTTTGTGTCCTTGTCCGCGGTGAGAGACGCGTGTTGCGAACGCGTAAGATGTAACCTTCCGTAAACAATATTCCGCGAGCGCGCCCAGAAACAAAATACGCCATTCAATCTACTCGTTTTCCGAGTAAAACGCGGGAAAAGCGTTGCTGGGTTTGTCGGTAAAGTCACGACTGTACAGCTCAAATATTTAATAGTTTTATGACTTGTAGCATCGGCACCTCGAAACGGTTTAAATGTTCATGCCATCCTGTTTTGTCGCTAATCAGCATAACTTCCGCTACACTTAATTTTTACGGATTTCCTGTTGTCTGTTGTTTTGTTTTTTCACCCATACGCAACAACTTCCGCAAGAGACTTTGGGTCAAAGTCCACATTTCTTCGCCAATGTCATGCTGTTCTACAACAAAAACGTCCAAACTCCCGACGTGAATTGGCGCCAAATAGCACATGATGACGTCATAAACCTCTGGCAAATGTCTCGCTTCAGATTGCCCGTTATATCCCGTGTTGTATGTTTCACCGTCCGTGAAAATTAGGTTAGCAATAAACATTTCACCTCATCGCGCAACTTTCGTTTGTGGGCCCCGGTCGCTCCTACTGGGTTCGTCTTTTCCCGGTGCTCGACGATTCGCGTGTTTCGGTTTTGCTTTTTTTTGTAGGGGTGTTTTTATTGAGATTTGCCTGCCCCTTATTGGGTACGGAGCTTTTTGAACACCACGGTATCTTGTTGTTAAGTAAAACCAGAAAATTATATCTTCTGGTTACCGAATATTGCGTCCTTTTTGAATTTAGTTGATTTATACTCACGTGGCCCCCAACCAACCGAACAAGTTCGTCTTTCAATTCACTTGCATGTTGAGGTTTTGGCTTACTCTAAAGCCCTGGTTCAAAGTCATGTAACTCACAGTACATTTCATGCTGAGCCGCCGTACGTGCAATATCTGAATAAGAAAGTAATACACAATATTTGTCTGTGGCTTGTAAAATGAATTGTTTCCAAAGTTGCTTTATACTGTAACAAAATTGAGAAGTAAACAAATATGCATTTTAACCAAGAACACTGAAAGTGAAAATTTGAACTCTCGGGTGCACCTAATGGTTTGCTGTGCTTACTTTAGGTTACCACCTGATGGCACGATTTTGAATTTCATTTCGTTTTTCGCTGTGCTCGCGTTTTCTACAGAGGCTTGGTTCATTTTCCCTACGTTGTATCCTTGTTTGATCGCTCTAATACATATTGCTTTGGGCATTTGTTAATCTAAGAGTGGTATTTTGTACTGTGGCCAATGGTGGTCTTCCACAGGGTCGTTTTCCAAAAATGTAGGGTCATGAAAGCGAGCTTGTGGCAAAAAATGGAAGTAAACAGCATAACCCTAGCAGACACGTTGGGGTAAAGCTACAAAAGCAAAAACGTCACAAGGTTAATAATATGAACGATAGAAAATATGCGGACCAAAACCTGGCTTTTTACTTGATAACACATCAATGCTAGACAGGTTTACAAAAACAGTGAGGTTAAATATAGAACTCTATCGCTAAAGGGTGTAAACTTGCTTAGAATCCACCCATAAGACTCACTGGCCAACGTACCAGTTCAAAAAACTGTGCGAGTATTTGGTTCCTGAATTGCAGTTGTCACCAACTTCGTAACCTGCTTTAATAAGTATTTTGAGGCGGTCGCACAAATCGGATCATTAATGTCTCAGTGTCCTTGTGTACAAAATGTCAAGGGACAAGCAGTGCATGCATTGTAGATGTGGGACAAACTTTAAGATATAAAGAGGTATCTATTTAAAGGCAATTTACCCATTTACCATGCAATAGTTGTTTTACCTTTTCATTGGAACTTTGTCAAGTGATCAATATGTTTTTTCGAAAAGGCCTCTTTAATTGCATTAAAAACAAAGTGATCACGCCCCTTGTGTCATAGTTTCTCGTAAAAAACATTTTCACTTTGGGGCATTCCCCTGTTACAACGATCTAAAACGTCACACATTGTTTATCTTGTGTTTCGTGACAAAATAGAAACGTTTTAACTTTTGTCGCAGTGCAGTAGTTCTTTCCGCACAAGTTACCAGCATTTAGACAACACGCGTGTCTTGCAGATGAGCTAGCATTCCGAAAAGTGTTATGTGTGGTTTAACGTGTAATGAATTGTGCCGAAATCGTTGCACGGTGCACGGCGCGCGATTTATTTATAGCCGTAGCCCTTCACTGAAATGTCTGCAAGATAAGATTTGCATCGATGCTGCAAATGTAAAGTTATCAGTGGTGACACATAGTACCATTACTGACATATAAGTTTGTAAATGCTGTCACATGGCGTTACAGGTGAACTGTCCTCAGTGTGTATGTGTTGTGCTAAATTAACAATTGCGGTTCGTTGTGAAATTGTAATGTGTAAAATTTGGTATTGTTTGAACGTGGTTTGTTTTAAGCCTTCTTTACACCACACTGAAACAAAATTGTGGTTCATGTATGTATGTTTTTGTTTATTTGTTATTTTAAATTAATGTCAGATTTTTCAAGCAAACATGCCTTCGAATGAATTACCATGCAGTAATAATGGTGAACCTAAAGTTATGTGGAAATCCACCAAAGAGGAAACTCAAATGAAAGAATTCATGCAAACAATCAACACAAAGTTTTGCCTCAACCTAGGTGAAAACAATTTTATTCAGTTAACAAAGTTTCCTGTGCTTTTGCCTTTATTACATTAGTTGCTTTTTGTTCTCTAGTTAAATCCTTTTGCATGCAGAAAGCTACAGAGACTTATGGAAATGGTCAACTGAAAATTACTCGAACTTTTGGGAGGAGGCCTGGATTTACATGAAGATCATCCACACACATCAATACAGTAAAGTTGTTGATGAAAGTTTAGGAATTACTGATATCCCAGAATGGTTTCAAGGTGCTAAACTGAACTATGCAGAAAACATGCTTCGGTATAACGACGACAAGCCAGCTATTTATGCAACAGGTATAATTTATCCAACTTATGTGGTGATCATGTCAAAATGGTGAAGTAATACATGCAGCCATGTTAAACCTTGTGTTTCCTTATGCAAGAATCTTTTTAAGCTACACAGGGAAGCATTACCTAATTAGAAATATTTATTCCAACAATTTTACAGGTGAAGGCCAGACCGTCAAGATTCTAACTTTCAAAGAGCTACGATGCAGAGTGGCTCTATATGCATCTGCGCTACGAAATCATGGGGTGAAATGTGGAGATAGAGTTGTTGGTGAGTTTTTGAACAAACACCTGGACATGTTTTTGATGAACTGGATTTTAACATGTTAATGCGAAAGGACTCTATGAATAGCCATTATTCTCCATGATTTTCAGGTTACATACCAAATTGCAAAGAGGCTGTTGAAGCTATGTTGGCAACAGCAAGCATAGGAGCAATTTGGAGCAGCACATCACCTGACTTCGGTGTCACAGTGAGTCCACTTGCACATTGATTTTTTGGAAGTAAATAAATGACCGATAGTGACTTTTTTGTTATTCTCATGTGTTCATGATTCCTAAAGTTATTCCACAATTGGTTTCAGGGAGTGTTGGAAAGATTTCAACAGATTCAGCCCAAACTCATCTTCTCGGTTGAAGCAGTTCGATACAATAACAAAGTTCACTCTCATTTAGGCAAACTGGAAAAGGTTGTACAGGGCCTTCCAGAGTTACAAACAGTTGTCGTCATTCCATTTGTTGCCCCAGATGACACCGACCTCGATATACATTTGGTTCCCAAAAGGTGTGGGTATTGTCATACATTTGTATTTGCTAGTAAAATATCATGTTACTTAATACGTCAAATTTCAAAAAATATCAGTGCTGGCTTCTTTTTCTGACTTTGCTGGTGCAAAGTTGGTTTTTGCAACATATGCACAGATATCATTGGTATTTACCAATTTCCACCAATTTGAAATTTGGTCAGAAAAAATGTCAAACTAGCAACCTCACAAAACCAGGAACTAAATAATGTGAAACTCTGTTTAATACATTTAGTGTGACTCTATCCAAGTTTCTTTCCCACGGAAGTCCAGAGGACCCACTAAAATTTGAGCAGTTGCCCTTCAACCATCCTTTGTTTGTTATGTATTCATCAGGCACCACAGGACCCCCAAAGTGCATGGTCCATTCTGCAGGGGTAATAAAAAAATGCAAAAGATAAAACTGCCTGTTGTTAAAATTGTTTTAAAAAACAAAAAAATGCTGAGGTGTTTTTGTTTGTTAGGGAACATTGCTACAGCACATGAAAGAGCATATTCTGCATGGCAACATGACAAGAAATGACTGTCTGCTTTATTATACCACAGTAAGTGAATATTTTTTCCTGCTATTATAAACGTTGTGGTTATACGCGCCGACTTTTGGATTTTTTCGGGTATGCCAAATTATATGACGTCACAAAATGACGTCATGAAATACCAAATATCTTTCTTGGAGCTTAATAGGGTGAGACTATGTTTAGGCTTGCTGTTTAAGCACTTCTCGCAACAAAAATTTACCGCCTGAAACTTTAGTTACTGTTGCAAACGAACGCATGTTCCTGCGTGGGAATGACGAAGTTCGGTCAAATTCTCGGGTATGCGGCATACCCGAGATTTTCGTCCGGGTATGCCAGGCATACCCGGCATACCCGTGTTCGGCGCCTATGTTTGTGGTACATCCACTTAACTGGCACTGAGTGTAAAGCATAAATTGTTTGAACCAAACCAAACAGAAAATTTTGTATGCTTTCATAGACTGGTTGGATGATGTGGAATTGGATGGTCGGAGCATTGCCATCAGGTGGCAGCATAGTAGTGTATGATGGTTCACCTTTTCACCCAAAGAACACTGTAATATTTGACACAATCGACAAACTTGGGTAAGCCAGTGTTGTTAGGTGCAGATGCTGAGCTTTAAAACAAACAGAGTTCATGACATTGGATAAAATTGATCAATAGTTTCAAGTTTCAGTAAAATGTTATTGCAGTGTGACAATCCTGGGTACAAGTGCAAAATGCTTGGGAGTGATGGAAGAAAAGGGATTGAAACCTTCAGAGTCACATGATCTCAGCAGTTTACATACCATTCTTTCCACTGGCTCCCCTCTTGCCCCGCATCAATATGATTATGTGTATGAGCACATCAAAAAAGATTTGCTGCTTGGTTCAATCACAGGTAAATTTGTAGTACTGAAATAAGTTTTGTAAGGTAGTTTGTTTGTTTCATGTTTGGATTAATTGGTAAATCTTTTGGTTTGCACAAGTTTTTGTTGAGAAAAACTTTACAACCAAATGGAAGATTTCCACAAAAAATAGTATTTACTACAAGATGCTTTGGCTGTAAGGAACATGTTTTTGTGCATGTCAATGGTAACATTGTTATTTTGTTGTTTATAAGGTGGAACTGACATTATTTCTTGCTTCATGGGCCAAAACCCAATGGTGCCGGTTCACAGAGGCGAGTTGCAATCCGCCAACCTGGGAATGACCGTGGCTTGTTATGGGGAAACAGAGGATGGGGTTGGAGCCCCAGTTTTTGACGAATCTGGTGAACTGGTCTGTCTCAAACCCTTTCCCTGCATGCCAACCCATTTCTGGAATGACGCAGATGGCACATTGTATAAAAAAGCCTATTTCTCAAAATTTCCAGGTCAGTATGTTAATTGAAAATGTTGATGTCACGCTGTTGTTTGGCAAGATTGCAGTATTAACATATGAACAGACTTCAAGAGCAGCTTAATTAAAAATAATAACTGCCAGAGAACTAGTGTAGGTGTGATGATGACAATAGCAATTGTCGAAACATTTGCAATTAAATGTATCCACTACATACAAGTTTTCTGGCAGTTAGGTTTATAATCAAGCAGTGTTAACACTATGTTAAATTGTTAAGCATTTTGATTCCCAGTGACTTGCCAAGCACAGGATGTAATGTTTTGACGTTTTTTTAAGTAAACTTTTCGCGCTTCTATTGCAAGTAAATTTTTTTGTCTTCCAGTGACCCATGTGAATAAACCGGTTTTTCAAAAAAAGATTTTATTGTCAATTAGTTCGGATAGCTTAAAACTGGCGAGTTTTTTCCTATTACGTCGTGTCTTCGTAATGTAACGATAAAGTGTGTGCTGATTACTAACATGCAATGCATAGCCCAAGGCAAACATACATATATTTTACTTGGCAACTGGTTGCGTTTTCAACATCTAGTGTATGTTTGCCAGGCATTTGGTCACATGGAGACTTTTGCATTGAGAACTCCCACACCCACGGATTCGTGATGCTTGGCCGAAGCGATGCGACCCTGAATCCTAACGGAGTGAGATTCGGGACCTCAGAACTTTACACAATCAGTGAGCAGAAAAGATAGTTTATCGTTTTTGTGTATTGTAAGTCGGGTAAACTTTATTACCTGTATGGACTAGCATATGTGGAGATTCACTCACGTCACACTAATAAACTTTCAAATTTCGGCGACACACCTCCGCCAGCGTTTTGCGCCAGGGCAGCCCTTTAAAGATAATAATTTCGATTTTATCGTTACAAAACGTCATAAACGCACAGTGGGCAGTCCTATTGGAGTTTGGATTAACGAATTGCCAAACTGTCGTTACGTCCAAATTTGCCAAGGATAAAATGTTGTTTTTTTAAGTTTGTAATTAAGTTACACTGGTTTCGAAAATATATTAACTACTCTATAGTGAACAACACTTAGTTTACTTGCACTTTGGGGCGCGTATGCTTCAAGCAGATAAAAAACTATTAGATAAGTGGTTTTCACCTTCTTGGTACCGTGACCCACAAAATATATTCTACCTAATCAGCGTTTCCCTTTCAAAAATACGAACCACCTTCGTTACCAAACCATAATCGAACGAAGAGCCAGCATAATTATCTTTAACGAGATAACTGATGCTGCATTCTGGAGATGGGGGTAGCGACCAACAGGTTAAAAAACCCCAATATTAGATGAATTTTTAATGCCCAATATGTTTCATTATTCCAGTTGACTCGCAGTTTCGCAATGAGATCGTGGACTCAGTGGCGGCTGCACAAAGGCACAATCCGAGGAAAAGTTGCGAAGAAAACAGGATTTATAACCAGGAACGGGTTGTCCTTTTCCTGAAGATGGCGCCTGGTGTTGTACTAGATGAAAACCTCAAGTCAAGGGTTCGATTGAACATAAGAACGCAGCTCTCACCAAGACACGTGCCAGCTGTTATTATGGAAATCGAAGATGTTCCAGTAAGTGCCGCTGACTGAACCAAATTAAAAATCTTAGTCCACTTAATGGCCCCATTAACTGTACAACTTTGCAGTTGTCCAAATTTGATATATGTTAAAAAAAGAAGTGTTAAAGTTACCAATAATGGGTTCACTTCAAAAAGCACTCACATCAAAGGCCTACATAAACATTTCGAAATTTGGTTGTTACTGGGCCTTTATACCTTCAGGAAACGGGCGAGTTTGCTTCGTAACATTCCATTTCGTCAAAGTAGACCGATATACAAAATGCACTATATTAGTGATGGCAATATCGGCTATATATTAGGGTTGGGCCGAACCGAGCCAGAACCCGAGTACTCGGTACCGAGCATCGCAATTTTTGATGCAAATTTTTGATGTAGGTTTATTAGATTTTTATTGACGGATTTAATCACTGCTAACGTACGAAAGTAGTGTTCCATTTTTGAAGTCTGCAAGAATAAAAGTGACTGTTTTTAATAACGTCAAAGAGTGGAAACACGCATATCTTAAAGTGTTTTTAATTAGTTGTTGTTGTTACTCAAAAAACTCATGGGTGTTTCACTTAGCGTTGGCTTGCCTCACATGTTATGCAGAAAGGGACCTCTAGATCTTAGATAGGGCACTGGTGGCCAGATAAGGGACCTTGAAAAAGTAAAAAACTACAGTGTAAATGGGAATGTTTGTGACGTCACAATGCACCGAGCGTGCTCGACCGAGCACCGAGCGTTAACGTGAGATGCTCGGTGCTCGACCAAACAGAACACTTGCAGTTTTGGCCCATCCCTACTATATATTACGTAGTTNCACCGAGCGTGCTCGACCGAGCACCGAGCGTTAACGTGAGATGCTCGGTGCTCGACCAAACCCCCCACTTGCAGTTTTGGCCCATCCCTACTATATATTACGTAGTTTCCTCTTTATACAGTACACCATCAGCGGGAAGAAGGTTGAAGTTGCAATCACTCGCATTCTATCCGGTGTTGACATTAAAGAAAGGGGGGCTTTTCGAAACCCACAATCGTTGGACCTCTACAAAGACATACCAAGCCTGTGCGACTTTTAGATAGCAGTATCTTCCAACTTTTTAGGACCAACGCAGGTTTTTGAAGTGAAGCATTGTGACAAATTCTGTGAAACGTATTAGATATGTCGATGCAGTTTAGCTGAAAAAGTTGTTTGACTATATACTGTAATAGTTTCGATTTGTGATACGGTAATGACGACAAAGATCGAATTGTAAACTGCACAAAGTTTAGTTTTTGCCAGTTGCTTGCTTACCTTCTTACACTACGTGTTTTTACGCATTTAAAACCAACCCGGCTTTGGGCTAAAAGGTGCACCCCAAAAATCGTTTTTAACTCACCCATCACGATGTTGCCTGACCAAAAAGTAGCTACCATGGTTGTAGATATATCACATTTACTTATTTTACGTTTTGCACTTTTTGTTTGAGACGTATATACTTATACACACCTCACCAAACACAAATGCTTCAACGCACCTGTTTTACCATTCTTAAATTGTTACTGTGCAACTAATGATTTTGCGGTACTGCAAATCATTACTTAAAGCAGCTTGCTGTGTTTGCTTTGCCTATACTTGTACTCACGAAGCTAATAAATTTAAAACAAAAGAGAAACGTCTGGGTACTGGTGAGCTAAACTTTAAATTCAGTTCGTTTGTGTCCTCGCTGATGGCTGGAACAAAGTCAGAAATTATTTTCGGTCCGCTTTTTAGCTTCCATCTCCTGTTTAGTTTCGTTGGGAAATTTGATATTGTTTTTGAATTTCTTTCGCTTCTTAAGTTGGTGACTTCAGTTTTGGTCCCACTGATTTGCAGAAATTCCGTTACTTTCTCAAGGAAACACAAGCGACTGAGGTAGGGTCAGAACCCACAACCTTTCGATCGCAAGACAGTCGCGCTAAACCTTGGCGGAGCTGTTGCCTGTATTCGACGAATCCTGCAACATTCGCGTTCGTGAACTGCACAAACCTGGTTTAAACACCCACTCTAAAACCCTTTTAAGAAAAGGCTATTCCGTAGCTCCCGGGCTCCGGAACAATGTATCTACTGAACCATCTTCAATGGGCCATATAGGGATTTACAAACTGGCGGTGGAAGTTAAAACAAGCAAAGTCAGCGTTTTGATTCGAATCCGTCCCGCCATTGTGCACGTTCAGTATATGTTGATCCAATTTTGCTTTTGTTTTTCGCATTTCCTTGTTTGCACACACCCTCACGAGTATTACTGGTTGCTTCCGTCGATTGCTAAAAAGTCACAAGACTCTGTCTGGTGGTTTCCCCTGCACGTTCCCTGAAACTGTTCCATTCACAACGATTGGCGCCCCGCAGCGCTGTTCAAACACCAAGCTTTGTGAACCAGAAATGCGTGTCGGCGTTTGTTTCGCAAACCAATCACGTCTAAACTGTGGAATTTTGTGGGTGTTTTGTTTGGAAGCGTATTAAATTACAGGTTGCTTGGTATGGTACAGCATCGTACACATCAGCAGATAAGCTAAAACTTTGACCAAATTAACTGAAAAGTTGCGTCTGTTAAGTATTTATAATGATATTAATCATGTCTTTTTTTAACACTCCACTTTGGCTCAGAGGCAGTGCCAGGCTGCCAGCAAGGCTTTTTGACATTGGGTATATCTGTGCAACGACAAATGATGAAACAGAAAACAACAAGAAATGCTTTAATGCATTGGTGTTTATTGTGCTTGTGTTTAGGGATGTTTCTGTGATTTCTCCATCCACATTTTAGCTAATTATTTTTTAATCATGGGGCCATTCTGGTTTCAACGGGGTTTGGCATTCCTACCAGTGTTTTTAGTTGTTTGGACCTATCTTACCTTTACAATATCATACATCATTGCTGTATCAAGGGGTGATGTGGACCCTGGCTTTCCATACATTTCAGACACTGGTGCAAGAAGACCAGAAAGTTCTATTTTTGGACAAATGCTAAACATTTCTGCTGTAACAGGTTAGTAATGTTATTTATAAATGGTTGGGGTAAATATATTCAAAGTGCTGAGATAATAACATTTAATCACTATGGGCCAATAATTTTACTAAAGATCACATGACTTCTTAAAGCTTGTGCATGTTTTTAGTAAATTTTAGAGTTTACATTTTTATAGTAGAGTTTTTTTGGTTTTTAGCATTGGCTTGCTTGTATATACGTTACAAGCAGGTTACTGGCTATACGGAAATGCTGGACATGGAAAAAACAAGGATTGTTACAATTTTAAACAAAGTATCCATGGGCATGGCGGTGCTCATTTGTTTGGGTCTTTCTTTAGTGGCAAACTTTCAGGTTGGTACTTGCAAGACCATTGGGTGTTAAAATACACTAAAACACCTCAGTGCAAAGCAGAAACCTCTTTTGTGCTTTAGGAAACCAGTGTACTCGGAGTACACATATGTGGTGCGCTGATGGCTTTCGTGCTAGGAACAGTATATGCATTCATCCAATCATACATCACATACAAAATGCATCCAGAAGTAAACAGCAGACACATTTTTCATGCAAGATTAATAATTGCTTGTATGTGTGCTGCAGCAATGATTGGAGGTAATGATACAATTTTAATGAAGAACACAAGTTTTTCTGTTTTTGCTGCTAAGGCAAGCAAGAATTGATAAAAAAATTCAGAGACTGCATAGTTACTCTTTACATATTTAGGTGCAATTTCCACATCGTTTGTACCGGCAATTGATAAGGAAGGAAATATGAAACTGCATTGGAAGCCAGGAGAAAAAGTAGGTTGTTGGCGTTTGGATTTAATCCATTACAGCCAAAATGTTTGTTGTTTGTTTTAGCAAAAGCACTGCAAATGTATACGGAGGATGTAAAATTTAAAATAAGCTTATTGATTTGTTGTTAGGGGTATCCTGCACACTTGGCCAGCACCATCTGTGAATGGATCTTGGCCGGGTCATTTTTGGCATTTTTTTACACCTTTATTCGTGACTTTCAAGTGATATCAATCCGTGCTGAAACTCATCTGCATAACAATACATTATACCACCGTCACGGAGAGGAAATACGGGAAGATGAACAAGAAGGAGACCAGCTGGCATAAAATATTCTGTGCAAATGTTCAAACTGCAACTTCGTTAAATCTCCAGCCCTTTGCAATGAGCACAGTAAAAGCAATTTTGCTGTTTACTTATTTTTTTCACTCAAATCCACTCATCCCAACAGTAAAATCATGCTGTTAATTTGCAAGTGCCTGGGATGAAAGTGTTAATTAAGGCATCACTGTTGTGTTGATTGATTGAACCACTAGTGTTGAAGATTTTAAATGCCACCTTTTTAATGTTGCTGTAATGTTGTGTCAATGAAATTGGTTCATTGTTTTATCAGTATGTTGCTTCAACATAAACATGTTCAGGAATGCACTTGACAAATTTACACAAACATGAAATATTCCAGACAATAGGATGTTTATCAGAAACAACTGTGAATGAAATGCTTGCACATTTTTGATACTGGGATCTGCCCCACAGCTGACAATGATTCACTCTTGCAGGCCTGGCATACTAATTCTTCAGAAACAACGGAATTTTTCCTCTGTTGTCTTTTTAACCAGATTAACAGGACAGGATAATTAAAGCATTGTTGTTAGTTTCCAGTGGGCTACAACAAAAAAGCATACCTACGTGAAGTTCTACCCTTACAATAGCACTTTCATGTATCATGGCAACCACAGTGCTAGTAGCTCAACTGTAGCTAGGGATGTACAATGTAGAATTTTGACCCCGTAAGTATACAAATCGAAAGTGGTATTTCCTTCAGGTATGGGATTCCAAAGTCTCCAACTTAAAATCTGCAACCTTGCCAATACCATCATTCATCTGAGTTTGGTAGTATTTGTCCGCCAAGATGGCCGAGTGGTTAGCGTGACTGCCTTGTGCACACAAGGTTGTGGGTTCTCATCCCATCTCGGTCGCTTGCTCCGCCTTCCAAGGATAAAAATGAAACAAACATACTGTGGCTGTTTTATTGGCTAAATGTTTCGTCAGTCCTGCCATGGAAAAAGAATCTCCATGTAATTACTGTGACTACTTGATACATTAAGCAAACTTTTTTTATTTTTAAATAGCACCATTAGTAACCATATTGCATGTTGTTACATTCTTCCCACTTTGCCAAGTCGTTCGTCTGTTTTCGGATTGGCAGTGAGTGTTTGGACTGCAACAACGGCATTGTTTATGTCAGTCTGCAGTTGACGCAATTCATTTATGTGCAGCAGACGCAATGCACGGGCAGCTCTGTTCAATAAAGGATCACCAGTATCAAACCCAAGTTCCTGTTCATCTAATGGTACAGTTATTTTCTGCAAAAAATAGTATACCATTTTACCAGCGATCTAGAAAAAAATTATTTGTTGGTAATGCCAAAGCAGTTTTATTGCAAACGGATTGTGGTCATGGTTATGTTCTTTTACAACCACCTCAATCTTTGGTTTTTATAGCAGGAAGCTTGGACAAGCATTGCACTTTTGCACCCCAAAAGGTTACACAAATTAAAACCTTCAAAAAGTCAGTTTTAAGTCAAAGCATCTGCAAAATTGACTTAAGCTTGCCAGCTGGCTATTTTAAAGCATAACCTGCTAAGGTATTTGGTCAGAGTATAAAAAACAGAAGACTTACTTTGTCTGTGTTGTTTGTTGTTGATTTGTTGGCTTTGGACAATCTTTCCTCCACTAAAATCTTTACAGCTTCAAGTGTAATCCTGTCATCTTCATGAAGTGGAATGTCAAGGATTTTGGCAAGATTTCTTACCCCTTGTTTAAAATCAGGATCACTTGCTGCATTTGAGCAATGGATTACATTTTGCAATGTTTGAAATGCAAAACAAACAAAAATAGCCTATAACAATAGAGATGAACAAAACCAAGAAAGTGCCGAGCACTCCAAGCATTGTCATGTTTTAATGCCTGGCTCTAGCACTTTAAGCAGGGAGTGACAAAAAAACTGCTGAATAATGAAAATTAACATGAGATATAGTTGCTTAGCCAAACTGAACAGTTGCAGTTTTCACCACACCAAGTAAAAATTGCAATAGAAAATGGAAATGAGTTTAAGATGGACTTACATTTGATATTAGTTAGGGAGCTTATTCCAGTTGTTGATCTTTTAGCTGCAATAGACTTTCCATCCACAGCTTGGTATTCTTTCACTACATAACATTAAAACAACTGGAAAGGTGTCCTTCACCATACTGCAAAACCACATATCACACAATTTAAAAATGATATGTAAATAAAAGTATTGTTTCTGCAAGCAGAAACACATGGGTTCGTCCATTTTCGAAGTTGTAGATTATGCATTAAAAACTGAAATTGAACATTACAATGGCATGAAAAATCCTCACATCAAAAAAATGACCATAATCTTGTTTCATCCAAATCCTTTAAATGTTTGGGCAAAAGTGCATGGACAAAATGCAGAGGGAAAAAAGAAGAAAAAAATCAGAGGGAAAATCATATGTGTCCCCATTAGGAACGGAAAACATAAATGTCCTATCAAACAAATTACACATTTTGGGCTTAAATAGGTTAAATGCCTACCATTGTCCCCATATTCAAGTCGAACAGCATATCCAAGTAACCAGTCTGTGACTGCAAGAGTGTCGCTGACTTGAAATGGACAGTCCAAAGCTTTCAAATATTCAACCAATGATTTTTCCCATTGTTTGGACTTTAAGAAAAAGCAAATACGTAAATGGGTATCCAAGTTAACATCACACAAAAAGCAATGCATATGTACGTAATTTTGGAATTTCAAGACTTTCAATTAGTGCACAATTCAGGATAGGATACAAACATCAGATACATTATCAACAACGTTTTTTGGCTGTTGCAAGTGCTGACAGCAACCTGCATTGTATCAGGAACACCAAACATAATTTATATTTGCATGATTGCACAAACGGGTTTGGGAAGTTGTTGTTGCCAACCACCATTTACATTTATAGAACTAGCTTAGTTAAGGAGCTAAATGACTCAGTGTACCTTAACGGATTTGTACACCAGCAGAGAATGGTCCCAGCTACTACTTATTTGTGTTTACTACTTATAAGTGGAATATTTAATCCTAAGCATTTAAATCCATGCAGATTCAATTCCAAATTTGGCGTTGATATCAGGTATATAATTGGAACCACTAAAATTTAATCCACAATAGCATCTAAACATCCAAATTTCATCTTTCTTTGCTCTTAAAGCGACATTTCCATAGAAAGCAGCGCCAACACCAAGCCATTTGTTTCACTATTTGGATAATATCCAGCCGCCCATTTAATGTCATAATAAACAGTAACGAAAACGGTGGCTTACCAAATATAAACATACCATACACACTACCACCCAATTTAAAAAGGAGATGTATTCCCAACAATCTTTCACATTTGGTCTCATAGTTACTTTTTATGGCATAGTTTCTGCAGGCATACAGTTGTACATAATCTGTTTTTCCAGTTATGTTAGGCTTTAGGCTTAAAACAGCAATCAGTGCACCACAATGACATGTTACACAACCTGTTAGGGGGCTAGAGTTATGGGGTCAAACAAAACAGATGGCACAACTTCATGACTATAATATGATATTATCTACCAGCTGTGAAGGATTCATCCAAATCGAACAAACATTTCACATTAAGAATAAAGCCATAGTCAGCAAAGTGGTTATCGCTATGTGTTTGGACTTTTATGGCATCATTTGAATAATCAAAAAGTTAATACAAGACTTAGATCCGATATTCTGGATTCAAAACAATTATTCTGCAATAGTCAGGTATTCTACCATGAACATTCCTAATGTACATACAAATAACAACATACAGATATGTTTCTTAGATGTGTCCGGTCTTCAATTTTGTAGTGTCTTATTTTCTGATCCTCAAGCCAGACAACCAGGTTTCTAAAACTTTCCCCATCTGAAATATTGAAGCAAAATGTTGACACATTTCATTTTGTGGTTAATTAGTGAGGTAAAATTAGTATCAAAACAGAAAATACAAAAAAACAAACAATAATAAGTGCTGAAGCAAGCATTAGTAAATGTTTACTCATACATCAAGTATTTAATAGCTATCACCATGCATGGGAAAAGTTTTAATCCTAAAAAAATATGCAACAATATAAAATACAAATGAGGTAAGTAGTTCAGTAAAAAAAATGTTAGCAGCTGAACAAACTATAAACAACAGAGTTAATTTGCATACCAAACATGATATAAATTTTTATGTCTGCGGTTTAAAAATTTAATCTTGGGTGCATTTTTTCAAAGCTGTAAAATACATTCTGTGCCATTGTATTTTGGAAGCTTAAGTTCACATTTTTTCTCCATGGCACTGGGAATAAATCTGCCACCCAGAAAATGAAACTTTCCGTGAAACCACTTTGCACAAAGTTTAGGGGCAGCCAAGGATATCAAACAGTCAGGTTTTAATCCTTTTCCGTCCATGTCACCCTTTTCAACATCCCAACCGAAGGAATGTCAATGCTACCAATCGGAACCTTGACTTGCTTTAATACCTCCACAATCGGTCCAAATGGTGGCCGAATACCTGAACCTGATTCAAAATTAAATCCAAAAATGCCATCGACAATGCAACAAAACTGATTGTCCATCTCCTCGGCTTTGGGCATTTCTGAAATAAACTCTAGACCCATTTTCTCACATTGTCTTATGAGACCTTTAAAATGTGCTTCCTTTGGTCGCTTTGGGTAAAGTATGATTGGAGTGTAGCCAAAAAGTGATAAATGCCTAGCACAAACTAGACTTTCTCCTCCATTATTTCTAGGACCAGCTACTATTAAAATCTGCTCACTTGGCTTGCATTGTGCCAGTGGGTAAGCTTTAGCAATGGCATGGGCACAACTTAAACCAGAGAGTTCCATTACCTGGTCCACACTAAATTTGTATTCATCAAACAACTCATGATCTACAGCTCGTGCCTCAGCCTGTCCAATATATTTTATTGAACTAACCGGCACTGAACAAAGCGGTTTCTCCTGTTTCCACAAGTTGCCGCAATATGACAATGCCTTGCAACAGACAGTAGAATTTATATTAAGGCTGTTACACTCTAGAAGTGCAAAGCAGAATAAAGCTAGCAAAAAAATCTGCAGCAATGACATTTTTCTGCAAGATAACAAATGCAGACCCTTTTGAGGCTGGAGATTCAGTGCACAAATATAAGGTAATCAGCAGCTTGATGTCATTACCTCAGTGATCAATGGTAAAGGTATATTCTTAGTTGTGTCTGGTTGCCAAATTTGTAGTGTCTTTTTTTCTAATTTTTAAGTCAGGGTCAGACAAAAGTGTTTCTAACACTATCCCAATCTGAAATAATGGAGCAAATTTTTTGCGACCTATAAAAGCATTCCGTTTTATCTTAGTTGAGATAGTATCCAAGCACAAAATGCACAAAACCAGACAAAAATAAATGCTGGAGATAACTTTAGAAGGTATCTTCACAACCTGCAAAATGTGTGGTGTTTTTACATACATGCAGATGTTTAACTACTACTGTTGTGCATGTTCATCAAAAATCCTAATAAACAAGTCACAATAAAATAAACAAAATGCGTAGTTCAGCACAGAATTAAACACAGTTATTTGTAAGTAACTTGAACAAATTAAAAACAACACAGTTTAATTCATTTACATGCCTCAAATAAAAACATGATGGTAATTTTATGTTCTTTTTAGATGTGGCTTAAAAATTATAGCCTGTGTCCACATAGTTAAAGTTGCAAAATGCATTCTGTGCCATTGTATTTTGGAAGGTTAAGCTCATACTTTTCCTCCATGGCATTTGGAACAAATCTGCCACCCAGAAAATGAAACTTTCCTTGAAACCACTTTGCACAAAGTTTAGGGGCTGTTAAAGATATCAAACAGTCAGGTTTTAATCCTTCACCGTCTGTGTCACCTTTTTCCACATCCCAACCGGAAGGAATGTCAATGCTACAAATTGGAACCTTCACTTGCTTCAATATTTCCACAATCTGCCCAAATGGGGGCCGAATACCTGAACCTGGTTTAAAACTGAATCCAAAAATGCCATCGACAATGCAACAAAACTGATTGTCAATCTCCTCAGCTTTAGGCATTTCTGATACAAATTCTAGACCCATTTTCTCACATTGTGTTGTAAGACCTTCGAAAAGTGCTTTCTTTGGTCGCTTTGGGTAAAGTATGACTGGTGCATAGCCAAAAAGTGATAAATGCCTAGCACAAACTAGACCATCTCCTCCATTGTTTCCTGGACCAGCTACTATTAAAATCCTGCCATTGGGTTTGCATTGTGCCAGTGGGTAAGCTTTAACAATGGCATGGGCACAACTTAAACCAGCAAGTTCCATTAACTGGTCCACACTAAATTTATATTCATCAAACAACTCTTGGTCTACAGCTTGTGCTTCGGCTTGTCCGAGATATTTTATTGAACTAACCGGCATTGTACAGAGCGGTTTCTCCTGTTTCCATAAGTTGCTGCAATATGACGATGCCTTGTTGCAAACGTTCGGGCTTTTGGTATGGCTGCTACACTGTAGAAGTGCACTAAAGGATAAAGCTTGCGAAAAAAATCGCAGCAATGACATTTCACTGCAAGGGTAACAAAAGCAGACCCTTTTCAATGCTGGGTATTCGGTGCACGAAGTAAGTTACTTACCAGCTCTAAGCTATTACCGCTATAATCAATGGTGAAGGTACTTACTTGACGGGTTAAAATCTTCCGACCTTGGGTGATTCAGGGACGCCAATTTTCGACGAAACATTTTTGACAGCACAATTCTCAAGTAGTGTGTGGATGGTGACAACAAAACGACGATGGAGCCTAATGAAATCGACTACTATTTCGACAAACAGTAAAGTTTAAGCTCACGTTTAATTTATTGTTTCAGTTTACTTTAAAGTTTGGACAGCGTTGCGATGTTTGTTGTCTTGCAGCGCTTTGAGTGATTCAGGCGTTGAACCGGGCGCCGTGACTCGCGAGCCGAGGCCAGCGGATTTAAGTGCGTCGATTTGCGGCGCGACTCGTCACCGCCAAGGAGAAAGGAAAGAGAAAAGCAGGCGTCCCGCAGGAAACGAGCGCTGCGCTCGGCAAAGGGCACTCAGAGCATGCTCTCTTTGGCAGACGTGGCGTGAGTGACTCCTCTCTTGTGACTGGTAGTTATTTTCTTTTATGGGTCAGTTGACGCTCGAAGCAACAGCACTTACGAAAGCACGGGCGAGGCTGGTTATAGTTCCTTTGTTTTCTGTACTAGTGTAAAGGCTGTGTGCAGTTTTGAGTGATGTTAAACAACGTGCGTTTTCTCACTTAACGTTGTTTTGTAATCAAGTCTAGAAATGTTGCAATGTAAAGATGAGAGAACATATTTCGACTAGCGACTACTTAGTCATTATTGATTAGTTTCAGTGCGTACCGAAAACAAGAGAGGGGTTGATTGCGTTTAAAAATGTAATAAGCATTCAGAAATACGAAACATTCCCGCAATGGATTGTTTCTTTATGGTAAACAACGGACTTCTGTTATGTACAAAATTCAGTCAGCATAGTTTCGTCACCAATTGTCAGTGTTTGAAATACAATGCACGTTGTTTAAATGTAACTAGATGGTTTCGCACTTGTGCTTTCGTATTTGCGTTATGCTTCGTAGTGTATGCATTTGTGCTTACCATTTGTCAGCGTAAACTAGGAAAAGCGTCTTACATTTTAGAAATGCAAACCACGCCTGGTTATATAAAAGTAGAAAAGTGATCAGTGGCCTGCTGCAATGAACTACAATGGCCCCGCAAGAAGAATTAACTTTACGCAAGACGAAAGAATGCGTCTGATTTCGTTGGTGAGTCGTATGAATGAAAATCACGACGTAATTAGGTTTTACACACAATGCCTTTCATTGCCAGGTGGAAAAGCACAAAATCACCCTCGTGGGCCGAAGTCACGATGTAACGATGTCCAAAAAGAAAGCCGATGTATGGAAAGAAATAACCAATGAGTTCAACACTCATTGTACGGTAAACTATAGCAGGTTTTTTGCTTTGCCATTTATAACTAGAAACAAGGAGGCATTTATAGACACGAAACGCAACACCTTTAGTTATGACTTAAACTTCTGGCGAACAGAGAACTTTTTTTGATGATTTGATATGTTTCAAAGTCTTTTCTTGCTCAATTTAAAAAGCATTATATCGTCAAAATGGTATGCTGCAAACAATTGGACTGATTATAATTACCGTAGCAGGACAGAACATGCAACTGCTATTTCCCGATACTAGGAAAAGGGCAATTAGTCTGTTATTCTTCTACAACATTGGTTCTTAACCTTATTAATAATGTTACCCCTAAAAAGTGCTCGATGGATTTCAATCATCCCCGTTCTGCAGACTCACCTGTTTCAAAATCTGTAAAGCAGCCCGAAACTGTAATAGCCTACCACATGTAAATTTGACCACTGTAATGTTGACAGGATGGGACCGTACGCGACATTAGGCAACTTCGCAAGTGCTGGGAAAACATGAAGACGCGATTTCGAAAGCTCAACCCGCAGTGCACGGACGCTCAAAAGGCGCTCATAAACGATAGTGGAGACGGTGTGAAACTGTCCTACTCCGAACTGGGCCCAACCAGCTTGACTCCGCAAATTGCACAAAGAATGACATCTCTAATAGCTGACCAAAGTAAGAATCTTTCGGACTGCGAATTTTCTTTTTCACGATAAAGTCTTCAATGAACGGGTTGCTACATGTATAAAGATCTGCAGTATAGTTTATTTTTGGAAAAATGCAGCCTACTGCTTCATTTAATAAACTTTATTACTATCTGCCTGTGTGTCAAAGGTCGCACGAGCCAACACAACAAACAGCGTTTGTAAAGTTAAAACTTAATTTTATTTGGCGACCCAAAATGTATACCGATAAAAACTGATCGGATTCGTATTTTGAATCAACCCTTATTTAAACTTTGTAATAATTAAATCAACAAATTGTGTTTTTTAGGTGAACAAAGTTCCAGTGGTCATTCGCCGTTTGTAGATAGCATACTGCACACATTACAATCTTCGTTGACCGAAGAAGCTCACAGTTCAATGCAGATGGTGAAAACCGAGCTGTCGCCATCCTCCTCTGTGGAGTTTATAGACAATGACAACCACCTCAACGGAAGTTCCAGTCAATCGTTTACCCTTGCTTCTAGCAGTACCCCGATCGGCGAGCATTCTTACAACGATACACTGCAGATTAAATCGGTGATGTCGGTTTCAAGCGGCAGTCCCACGTCCAACACCTCAAGCATTCGACAAACCGTACCGTCTATTTTATCCGGCGTGTCTCTTGTCCCCACCAACAACCTTGGATCCGCTATGGGGATGAAAAAACGCCGCATAACTGCTGGAAATCGGCTTCACAAGCAACCGTTTGTCAGGCGTTTGCGGCCAAACGGACAACCAGAACAGAATATTGGAGCAAATCAAGAAAGCAAGAGGTTGCAGTCCCGCGCGGCACCGATGGATGCGGAGAAGGCTCTCCGGATGCGGTTGCTCCGCGCCCGGATCCGGGAGCAGGAGATGCGAGTGAAGGGGATGTGGCAGAAAATGCGACAGGCCGGGGAGAGACACGAAGCGATCCTTGTGCTCCTGAGGAGGAGGACTGAGCATTACGAAGCTCAGCTGGAGCGGATGCGAGGGATGACAAACGATCCTGACGAAGTGGACCTGGAAGATGACTTGGTGGAGGACATGATGTGGGATGTAATGCAGTAGCTCGTAAAGGTGAAAAACTCGTCGTATTGAGGACAAAGTATTCAGCCCTGGTCTTTTTTAACTGCCTTTCAAAGGATGCAAGTACAACCTTAGTTTTGTTTTGTCTGTTTTTCTCCTTTGTTTTGAGAATTTGGCATAATTTTACTTTCTAACTTTGCTGCCGATGAGTTAGCGTTTCACCAGCTAACTATAAATTTACGGTTTGGGCAACTCTTCGTAAAAATTGCAATTACTATTATTCAGACTACAAATATTGATGTCCTAAATATGACTCACCAGTATAAGTTATTTGGCGAAACGTTGCAACAAAGTCAAATTATCAACCAACCTTCTAATCACTTGACACTTAGATCAATAACCCGTTTTGTCTGTGTGATGCCGTTTTGTAACTTGTGATGGTGTTTTGTTCAACGTGGCGCAAAGCAAAAAACACCTGGACCGCCTTGTAAAGCATTTCGCATTAACTTTGTAACTTATATTTCGTTTGTCTTGAACCGGCAATTCCTTGATACACATCTATGTATTTTCGTTTTCAAAAAAACCTATTGCGAAAGCTGTGTGTGTGTCAAACGAACCAGTGAGGCAAAACTTGGGAATTTTGAATTTTATTTCGCTACATGGACGCTACATTCCGATTATGTTCGATTACAAGTGGCGGGCAAGCCGTTCCGCGGCCCTTTGACGAAAAACGATTGAAATATACACAAGAAACGCACATTGGGGACACACAGACAATTCAATATCCAATTACACCACAAATTAGACCTACGTGTGCCGTCACTGAAGCGATTGCACACAAAGTATTCCTAGACCGGCAAAAAAGGCTGGAAATCTGTTACTAATTTAAAATCGAGTGGCCGCGGCTGTCGGCTTACTCTTCTACGTTCAGATGAAAATTTAGATGCGGTGGGAGGTGCTTCATCCGCTAGGTGACGCGCTTACAACTCTTCGCGTCTGCGTGGCTTGCCGTATCTTCGCATGGCTGAGTAGTAGCGCTGCTGGGATAAAGGGTAAGTTAGCAAAAGTGTTTTGACTCCACAGGATTATTGCTACTATTATGAAGTAAATGGTAGCCTTGTGACACGTTTAGATACCGTGTTATTTCATCGCTAAGAATCTTTTCGCAACTACTACTGGGCAAAAACGTATGATAATATCTATCCACGCCTTTGCCTGTAGCGTGTTTACCGCCAAGTTTTCAGCAGTTTTTGAATTATTAATTTAGGTAATAGCAAGTTATACACAAGTTTTGTTTAGAAAGTGCAAAAATTGAAGGAAATCCGCTTTTTTTACTGTGTTTCAAAACTTGCCCATGCCACTACTGCGGTGGTGCCCAACAGGGGTTCATGAGTTATAGAAAGGAATTTCCACTTTAAAGTTAAGTTATTCATGAAAAACGTAGTATTTATTCTTAGGTAGACCGGTGGTTCCAAACCTAACAATAATAGTTTATTCCACTTCTTGTCTAGCAGGGGAGGGGGGAATGAGAAGTTATAAAATAAGCAAAAAGGGAATGCATCAAAAAAGATTGGCAACCACTGCACTAGTGCATCAGCAAAACAGTAAAAACATTTCGCCTAATTGTTAAATACAAACCTCAACACACAATAAACCAAGCAAAATTGCAAGAAGCTACCCAGTAAGTGAATGATTTACAACAGAAGTATTAACCACCACCAAAGAACCATATTCTACATGATCACCTGTAAGTATGGATTGATCTGCAAAGACAAAAGAATAGTTCAAGAATTTAAATCGCAAACGGACGTTTCGGCATTTATCAAATACAAGATTATATGATAACATAAATAGAGAACCTCCATTGAATGTAATCTTTTCTTAAAGCGGTAAATTACTTTTGATGAAATAATATTTGACAAAAGAATTGCTTGCGAATGTGACTTGTTTTCACGGATGTGGTCTGTTGCGTACTAGTGGGGGTTTACGCCCTACCACACGTTTAAAACTGACTTGATTCGACTACTACATTGCATTCTATAGCAATGTTGTATTTGTTTCAGTTTTGGGACGGGGACCGTCGCTTGGTCCAAATCCATTCGGCATATTAAAAAATCGTACAAATTTTAACAAATACCGTTCAAAACTAGGTAGGACTAAAATTTACAGATATAACCAACTAATACTGTCAAGATTTTGTGTTAATATTTGGGCTAATGGGTATATATTATAAAAATAGAGTTGAGTAGCAGAAATGACAACATGACACAAACGACTAGAAGAGCCCGAAACGGTCGCAGCGGGTCGTTGCTTTTTCCGGATTTCAATTTCAGAATTATAATTAGTTGGGCCGGATAATTACTTTTGTCGAATCCCAGAGTGGTGACATGACATCTATGACACGGCGATGAGCGACTATGGACCGAAGTCAATACTTACGCCCAATCTAGACCAGTAGTTCTGTCTTTGCTGGTGAGCGTAGTAGGCTTGTTGGTTTCTTCTGGCGATGGCAGCTCGTCTTCTGTTGGCATTTATACGCTGAGCATACTGATGCTGCAACATGTTTTGACGCCTTTGTGCGTTTGCCCCAACCATCATGGCGGCTTTTGCCTTTTCAACGTCGATTCCGAGCTCTACAAAGCACAGTGGTTATTATTGAAATGTTACAATGTCGTTTGGCGAGCAAGTCTATTACTTCGTGGTTTAAATTAATTGTTGCACAACGTACAACGTGATTTAAGTCTTATAAGCGGGACTGTGTGGCAGAGTGTAACTTGCCCGATGACCAATGAGTTGGATAAAAACGACATTTTAAATTGCTATTTCCTATACTAATGGTTTGTAAAGAAGAACTGTCAAACATGTGTATCTATTATTTTTTTGCCTAGCTGGAGGGCAGTTAGTTATATATTTAGAATCTCTCCAGACGTTTAAAAATTTCTAATCTGCGCACAGTTAAATAGTGAACTTACTGTTAGCCCATTCTTCAACAGCCTTGTGTGCCCTCATCTGGCGGACGAATGCTCTTGCATTTGGCGACCTGGAGAATCTGCAAAAAAGAAAACGCTTTCAGTAAAACTAAATAACCCAGCAAACTGGTTGGACGCAAACCAATATTCAGGTCCCGTACCTTTCAAATTCAGACACAGTCAATTTTCCGTCCTTGTCCAAGTCCATTGACGACCAGAGTTTCAAATCTTCGAGTTCCAGTTCTTTTTTTCCTTCGGCGTTGGGCGATTCTGCGTCAGAATCTTCTTTGGCGTCGCCGTCCGCGTCTTCCTCTGAGGCCGCACAATAGGGGATTCCCCGTGTCAATTTGGCCCGTTAACGCGTTACAAAATGAGCGGATGAGTCGAAACACTCGCGTTAATGGCGGTGGGTGAAATGAAGTGAATGTGACGGCCCCAGATGGAATGACGCAGATGCGTTGAACGAAAGAGAAATAATTTCGATGTTAAAACATACGTCCCAAAATGATGCATTACATTCACAACTCGTAAAAAGCAAGTTTCCTGACCAGCTTAGTCCGCGCGTAGTCTACAGCCGTACTTTTTTCCAAATGAGTAAAATTCTGTTTAAAGGGTCATTATACACAAGGTCGTCTATCAGTTAAACTTTTTTCTTTTTAAACGGTGCTGCGGTTCAGTGCACTAAGCTGGTGAGAAAAGTTGCTTAAGATGTGATATGCTTCGCATCGAAACAGCGCTTTTGTAACTTTTTTTTATTATTATTTAACGACAATCAGACGACAGTCCGAAAACTGAAAAGTGCCCTTTGTCGTGTCACCATGCAATTTTTTGGTTAAATTGGGATTTTAGTGTTCGCCCACTTACTGTAATGCACCCATGGCGGAATGAACGTTCCCCTGCCAAGCTTTCTCCTTCGGGGTCGCATGCGTTGCTATGGAAACAAAGGCTCATCACCACTGTACTTTGCCCGTGAATTCGATATTTTACCAATGCCACATATGCTATCAAATTAGTTGTGACAGATGTTTTTAGTGGGTTTAACAATTAAAGTAAGGCTTACTGTATTAATTTAACGAAAAATGCAATTGAAACTTCAACATTCGCGATGATAAAATCGTGCGGATTGTAATTACAGACGTCGACTTATAGATTGTCAGTTATCGAGAAACCATTGGACTGACATGGCACAAAGTACACTTAGGTTTTAAATTGCGAAATCGGTTGGAAACACTTGAACTGCGCGAGCTAACCTTTTGAAAGGTTTTAATAGCGCGCTGCTGATTGGCCCGGCTCGCCCAATAGCGGGCCATGTTCGTCGCCACCCTGCTCTGCCACGAATTTCACCCCCGCAGTGACGTCATAGTGACGTGAAGCGAATGGCACGACAATGCGATGATCATGATGATGATTGGTGAGATGATTGATGGTGATTCATGAAAACAACGACAAGATTGATGAGTTATGTGATTGTGTGCAAATTGTTACCTGTAGTTACTTCGGCATCTGGTTCTTCTTCGCTGCGATTTATTTGTAACATAAAATTGAGTTTGCGACACGAGATATAATTTAGACACCGATAGTGGTACACATGTCTAACTGTGCAAGCCAAAAGCAGATTTCTAGTCGACCTGGTTATGTAATTTTTCAACCACTCACGCTATAAGCGACGTTTTGTTCTTTAATGTCAGATTAAAAACGTCTATGCCGACTTTGGCATTTTAACGTGAAAAGACTACAGATGCAATCTTATTTTCCGAAAAAATCCGAATTAATATCAATAGAATTGACTAGTCAGCAAGCTTCGCCTATTACACTATTCTTTAGGGGAACAGGAAAGTGAGATACAGTTCTATTTGCCATTGTAACATTACCACTTGAGAGTGTATGAGAATTACATACTGATAAAATTTAGACTACTCACGTTTCGCTGTCTTGGGCGAATGACACCTGGGGCCAGACTAGGGCCAATGCAATCAGAAGATAGAAGAGGTTCCTCATCGTGTCAGATTCGTATCAGTTCGGAATTATAAATAAAGTAATCTGCATGCACAGTAACAACATGGTTAACATTGGTTGTACATTACACGGTGAAATATTAGCACATATTAACTTAATAGAGCACTGCTTTACTCCTAGCGACTAGCGGCCTTTGCCACTAACAACTTTAACTGAGATATGTACGAATAACTGACTGACATCGTGTAACCGATATTCAACTTATACTTATAGATTGCCGGTCGGCCAATCACAGCACCCCATGCAACATAATGACATGTGGCATAACCGTTCACATTGTGACGTAGCATATTCACAGACCCTCGAAAAATCGATGATCAAGAGGGTCCCGCGTTTTTTGAACAACCTTCATTGATTTTGAAACGAGCCGCCACAAAACGGACGCATAGTAAAGTGGCGAGGACACGTCAGCAGAGCTCCGGGGTCCGTTTGTGGGTCTTGGCCTTTACGGGCCACGTGTGAAAGTGATGGGTGCTTGTCGTTCTTACGGAAATCGCTTTCACTTGAAATGTCATTTGCGAAATGAGACGTGTTGCTTTGACATGATTTGACGTGTCCGCGACGTTTTAGAAATGATCGTGTCGCAACCTCGCTTGTGTTATACCACACAGCTCTCCAGTTATGAGAAAGCCCAATCGGATAACTGTGAAACAGCACATAACTAGGCAATTTTCAGACGGGCAAGACCACCGTATAGTCTACCTTGTATCATTCAACTCGTTCTCGTACACTATGTTCTGTGGAATTTACCCTACAACCGCATTTTGATTGGAAGAATCGTTTAAATAGGTTCTGCTGTTGCTGCTTGGCTTGATTAAAAAAGCAAGCACTTCAATTTTAACTAACCTATTAAATTTAATCGGCTAGAGGCACAGCGAGGGTTAAACACCACTTAAGCCATAAAGATAGAATGAAGGCAATCTGGGTCTACTGATAACTTGACGAAATGTGAAAAACCTGCCTATCAAAATATATGCATACTCAATAGGCCTATAACGCAATAAAGTGGGCAACCAAGTACTTACTGAAAGTCAGTTCGGTTATATTCCTTGCTGTCGGTTTCATTTCTTTTGATGCCCAACTCACGGGGGCTGCATTCTTAAAAAGTTTATTTATCGTCACGTGACAACACGATCAAGGTCACGTGATAATGCGCAAAGCACAAGCGGCTTAAGATCGGCCACAAAAGGGCGTGTGGGCGTGCGAGAAGAGTTTGGGGCGGCTCTGTACAGAAGGATACAACCAGACCCGACCGGAAACTTGTCCAAAACAACAACACCGATGTCGTAACAATTGCTGATGACGTAAGACACTAATTACGTCAGAACTGATTAGGGCAGTGGACCAAAAGAATGGTCTTATCAGTGTGGTTTTGATTTCAACATTATCGACGATTGCGTGAGCACGTATGACAGGTTTACAAACGAGATGCGCCAAGCATTCAATTTATACGGTATGTCATAATTATACGTTATATATGGGTTTTTTCTCATTTCAAACAATTTTCTTGACCACACACACACAAATATTACTTTAAATACTCTCTTTTCGCAAGCAGAGTCACGTACGAGACTGGGCTTGCTGAAATAAGCGGTCGGGTGCTGTCATTTAAAGAAAAGTGCAGGCCGTGGGAAGTTCACACCACTAGGCGGAAGTGCACCCGGAAGTTCGTGAGCGTGGGTTGATCGCTAAAAAACGTCGTATGTACAAGCAAGACAAATATATACTGAGCGAAATAATTTGAACGACGGGGAAAAAAAGGTAAAAGTGATATAAAAAAAAAACGCGCGGCCAAGCTGAAACTGTAAAGGGCACCACCTAAAAAAATAACAATTATTAAAATCGCCGCGCTTATACTGAGTTCAGGCTCAAACGCCATTACCACGAAATAATATCGGGGGGGTGTTTTAAGAAATGCGTTCCGAAACGCCAGTAACAAAACATGCGGATAGTGCCGCAACCAATACTGCCTTAAAAGAGCCGCGATCTGGTAAAAATATAAAAAAAAATGGTTGAAAGCTACATTAGGTTGCAGAAGGACAATATGTCTGAAACCGATGATTATAAAAGTCGTCGACAAAAAAACACAAAAATTAGCGAAACAAAAGCTGTAGCGCATGATTTCAGAGAGAAAGTAAAGTGGTACTGTAAATTGCCGGGTCGATACATCAATAAAGCAGCGAAAAAATACTGGGTATGTTGGCACAAGCTCCTCGCTTTCTGCAACTCGTTTGTAGGACGTTTTGGCGGTTGCAGTCAAATATGTCCGTGATCACGTGATCCCATCACGTGCGCGCGTCAGCCAATCAGTACTTAGGAAGCATGTGGTGCTGAAAATGCTGCTGATGGAGCTGTTGCATTACAGGGTTGGAATACATCGAGTACTGTAAAGCAGACGAGATCGTAAGAATTGGGGGAATATTTTCAATCGATAGTTATTGGTTCGGATGCAAACGCAGCAAACGCACCATGAGAGTACCACAGCCTCTTAAACAAGTTGGCTTTATCAAAGCGCTGACACCAAAACCAGTTTCCAAAACTTTCATACCAGTTATTAATATGTACGTTAGATCTTTATGGGACCTAACCACGTAGAAAAAATGGGATTCCGCGTCAAAAAGTGTCTTCCAATGACTATAGTGCAGTTTCTTTGATAACATTGCAGACATGTTTTTAAACTGCTTTGGGGCTAAATCTTGGATTTATAAGCTTGTTACAGATCGCTGGGGTAGCCAAAGCAATAGTTGAAAAACTGAACCAAAACTTTTCATCTCTTTCTGGTGCGAGGTATCCAGGGATATGCGTCATACTTAACACGAATAAAAAGCAATTTTGGTGGCCTACCTGTCCGTGCATCCCCGACTGTTGCATAAGATGATAAACTGGATCCATGTGAGGAGGGGCAAGCAGGTTGCTAGGATACCCTGCAGCCGGTGCGGCAGCAGCAGCCTGAAAAAACGTGATTAAAACAAATCAATGTTCGGTAGAGTCGTCCTGTCGGTGCACTTTAAATTCACTCCATACTTAGTGACTTCAACCCTGCGCGGTTCATTAAAATAATTTGGGGCCTTAGTTTGTCTGCTGAGCTTAAAAAAACATCAGCTATGACTCTAGCACACAGCTGTATATTAAAAAAATCAGGAATGTCGGTGAAAACAAGCTGCTAAAGTAGAACAATAATGAATTGTTTACATTAAATATGCGTCGTTATTTATGTTACATTCCCTGTTTATAATTTACAGCGCATACCTGCAGCCATGGAGAACCGAGATGGGCGGCAGCTTGGTGTGCTGATGACGTAGCAGCGTTCTGGTGATGGTGGTAGACTCCAGCTAGGGGGTGCGCGTGTTGGGGGGTCGCACGATGGTGGGCTGTAATAAAACAAACTTTATTATTCTTGAAAAAACAAAAAAATGACAAAAACATTCAAAATAATATACTTAATCATAAAAATAAAAAATGAAATAAAAACTCTGTACTTCAGGTTAACAAATATGTAGCGCAAAACTGCCCAACCTTTTAGATGTTGTGAGTTACTGGCACAATTTTGGTGTATTTTAATGGCAAATGTACTTGAGTCTATCAACAGAAATGTTAGTAAATTTAAATTCTGCTTACGACGCATTATAAAGCGGGTCACATAAACAACCTCTTGGGCAGCCCTGATGTACCGGTTGGATTAGAATCAACGACAACACGCACAACTGACAGGCTTTGCAACGTGGATTAAAAAGCCAGGTACATATCGAAAAAACCTGCTTTGCTTTAACTAAAAGCATTGAACATTATAGAAACTGTACACAAACTGAGAAGCAAAACACTTACCGTTGGCGAGTCTACTGTATTGCTCGTTGGCTGCGGCCACAGCGCCCTGAGTTTGTTGTGCCGCGGCTGCCGCAGCGTAGTGTAACATACTTGCCGCCGCGTGTGCCGGTCGGTCAGTCTTGTGCTGTTGCTGTAGCGCCCTGCTTTAAAGGCAGTTATAAACATCTTCCAAGTTGGCACTTCGTTTCGAATCAAACGATGTGGTCGGACAGTATATAAGAGGTCTGTAGGCAGGTTTGTTTGGCCCGTGCTGTACGGAGCTACTGTTAATCTTGTCTGCACGGAAGTACCAGAAACTTGGTCCATATAACATAACACACATGCACTGGGTACACGTGCTTTTCCCGTGGAGTTTATTTAATCCTTTGCAGTTTTTCCCAGCCCTCTTTAACAGCTATAACCGCCAGTGGAATTCATTTTGTTCACGAAAGACTTATTGCATTTTAAACGTATCGGAAGTACCAAGCAAAGGTGGATATGCTAACTTACTGTACCAAGCAAACCCACAGAACCCACGTCCCCAAAGTACCAAGTGGAAATGAAGCTTTACATGACTTCTAGTAAGAAGC
>QXVZ01007435.1:0-18553 GCA_008931825.1 Phallusia fumigata
AAACTTTTGCACTACATTGACACTTACCCATCTCGAACCAAATAGAACTTCGAGAAGATTCGCAGGCAACATACTCCGAATGTTGGATGTCGAGCTGAATATATGACGCAGTGTTGGCCTTCCTCCAACACTTTCTTATCAGTGAACTCTCTGTATGCGATTTGTGGCAGATCATTATCTAATTCCTCCTCACCGCCACCACAGGCCATCTCTTTGCGTTTGAGTGACAATACCCAACCGACAAATGTTGAAAAAGTCTTAAATGTCACTAATAACAATGAAAATAAATTATTCTATACAATACAAAACAAGCATTTAAAACTTTCGACATTTCGACAAATGCTGCTGTTACCATCAAGTCTTGCACACAATGACCTGCTTAAACCTTTTTATTGAGACTATTTAAAACTGTAAATTGAGTGCCTATTTTTTTGGCAGTCACTACTGCAACAAAGTATAGCAAACTATGATTTTTGACAATGGTTTTGCCTTACATTTTTAAAATGAACATACAATAATATAAAAGCTGTTAATAACAACAGCCATAAGACATAGACACTTTTTTGTAAACAGGTGATACTAAACAACTTCAGTACTTCATATTTACTACATTCAGCAGCATAATTTAAGAACAAATAAATTTAATGATCATCAAATGAACCTTAAACAGGAATAGTTCATCTTGACCCCTATACTAACAGTAATAAACTGACTTGATGTTTTCTTCATAAAAAGGCAAATATCTGAAAATTTTTACACCTTAGGAGCGACATAGTTTTTTTGAACATTTTGTTGGATAGTATTATTGTGTGGCATGGTTGAAAGACTTTTAAATTTTTTTGTACAAAACCTAAATTCGGTGCTACAGCAAAATCACTTCCTGTTAAACTTGACTCAAGCCCTTTAGCTAAAAGTGACATATGCGACCTAAAATTTACCGCTACCAAACTACAGCAACAATTAACCAACTGAATTTAACATTACTGGACAGTTATTATTTGTTCTGATCACGTTGTAGCTCCACATCCATGCGGGGATTTGGGTATGGGGACTTTTAAACCCGTTAATATGAAAATGACTTTACAGTGCAAAAACGGGAACTTGCTGCGATTCCCCCTTGAAATCCCCTTTTGACGTCACGCAAAAACTCCCGGCATAGAAATCGTTTTTGCGATGTGTTTTTATTAATATTATTTTGGTTTTGGGCTGAAAGAAACATTTTTTTACATTATTGCTTTGGTTTTTGGATGAAATTAAACACGGTACAAATCGCTTCATCGTTTGCCATAAATAAAAACCTGTCTCATACTTTTTAACAGCACAAAACATTGAGAAAGCAATTACTGATTTGCAGTCCACAAAAAATGACTAAAACTTTGTGTATAGAAGATTCTGTATTGTTGGGGATAAATGATAATGCAGTTAAAGGTCTTAACACAGCAAATCAATAATGTTGTTGGTGATAAACAACGCTAGATTATTTTTTCCACACTTTCGCGGGCTGGGTAACAATACGACCAAACAGATTCTGGCAGGGGCGGAAGTTGTTGCCAATCAAAGATAGCCCTTCTTCGCCCTCTAAGCCGTCGTAGAACAAAGATTGCCACTCCACTTTCTACAGAAGCATAACAATCAGTTCAGTTGAGTTTTTTTCGCTAGGTGAAAGAAAACATGAAACGCGCAACGTTAAAACGAGGGCACAATTGGTGGATCGAGGTTGAACGCGCTGCAGCTGCACCGTATTATGTCACAGTGCAACAAGTGATGTGGTCCTAACTACATCGATGCAAACACACAAAAATAAAATACAATATTGTAGCCGCCAAAACCAAGACTTGTTTAGAGGCAGTACGATTTTAATCACCTGAGCGTAAGAGATTTTGATAGGCCTTCTGAAAACAGTCCACACAACCACTTCGTTGCAATCCGGTGTCGTTAGTGATCCACTGTTGATGTTAGCAACAAAAAAAATAACGCTTTAGCAAGTTCATAAAAGTAGGCATTTATATGCAAAGCATGGAAAAAACGGTAAGTCCAAGTCTGGTTTTTTAAGGGATTGTTTGATTTATTTTCAGCCTCGATGGGTGGGACAACGCCTGAATGCGTAATGCTTGCGATGAGTCCACCGTCGAGCTACCTGCCTTATTACAGTTCCGTTGGATCATTTTTTATTTTATTTCATTCAGTTTTTTTAATTCGGTTACAATTTTCGCAATGCCGCTTAAGTTTCTTGCTCAGAAAAACACAAGCGACCAAGACAGGATTAAAACCCAAAATCTTGCGAGCACAAGGCATTCGCGTTAACCATCTTGGGGTCTATATGTCGAGGAGGCTGTTTTTAGCCACCTTTGGCATGAATTTATGCCTACTGTTCAAACCTGTATCGGTAGTAATCCTTTAGCGAACGAGGAAGAAGTTCCTTGATTGGAAATGTTGCAGTTATTTCGAAAGTATCGCCTTCATATCTAACGTTCCGGCCGTAGCTCAGAATCTTGTCAAACCCCGTGTTATTTATCTGTGAACTGGCCTGCGCAAAAACTGGTTTCAAATTGTTGTTCACAAACGCTATTGTGCGTTTAACAATTCATCTCTGTTAATCGTTGTGCAAATGTTCTAGTGATAAACAGCGGTTGCTGAAATGTCTGAAATAAAGTGCATTTACTGTGTACTAGTTCTCCGGCAGTTATGTAATAAATGAAAATACCTTTTGAAATTTCAAACTTTTTTACGATGGTGCAAAAGTAACATAATAATGACTTTTTGTCAACTTAGATGCTTTCAAATTAACTTGCCTCAATAAAGAATCCTAAAACAGCAAGTCCATTTTTTGTGGTGAGAAAGTTATCGCCGGCTGCATCATTCAAATGAACGATATGCATTTCAGCGAAATATCGTTTATCGTTCACTGTGTGTTCAGATCCACCTGGACTCCCTGCCGCTCCCCAGTGGAAGTGGTACTGAACAGCCTAAAAAACGTCAGTCACTGCTGTACATCGAATATAGAAGAAGTGGCAAAATAAATAAATAGGATTTTGGTAAAGTGCGGGAAATGGAAATTTGGTCTGAAATGGCAAATGAAGAGAAAAAAGTTAAGAAAACTACCTTACTCAATGTTATACCCGCTTTTTTCAAGGAGCCCAAACCCCCGGGTATGACTATTTGCATTTACCGTGTAAGTTCCCGGAAGAAGAGACGGGTCGTTGATTTTGCAGCCACCTTCAATATTCACTTGTACTGCAAAACAAGTTGATTTGGTTAAATTAAAAATGGGCGTATCTACTCTGCTGAAAATGGACAAGAACGTTATGTAAACAATGTCAAAAGATTCGGGTTCTAATCCCGAGCTAGTTACTATGCAAGTCAGTGTATTGTGTTCATAAATCTTTACTTTAACTTCGAGACTTACAAGCATGACCATTGTTAAGAATTTCCAATGATCTCGGAATCGACTTGAACAGTTTTCGAGTAAATCGTCCGAGGGTCTTATTTTCTTTCACCAGAGATCTTTCTATATTAATTGGTGACTGCTTCATTCCATCTTGACAGTAGCCCTCCCACTCTCCGACTGAATGTGAAAAATAACAAACAGAGTAATTTTTGCAGTGATTTTAACTCTACAAACATTACAAAAACAAAATCTTACTGTCAGAGTAGCTCCAACCGCCTGTATATGCCCCTGAAAGCGAAACAAAAATACTAACAAGTTTTTTTCCCAATGACGGCAACAATCAAAGGTTACACTTAGGAAAGTATTTAATCTGCTTCTTTTTAAACACTGTAACACTTATACTGAATTAGCGCGTAAACGGTTCTTTTAACTTTATTTAGCATGCAAAAAGTATAGTCAATACCTGCTATAAACTGAAATATAACCAGCAGCAAAAAAATATCCATGCTTGTCGCGTAACAATGTTAACTATTAGAAACAGATCTGACACAAAGTATGTTGCTGGGCAAATACAGGTTACTTTGTAAATGATATTCGTGCGTGAATTAACCTTTGTCACCTTTAAGGAAACAGTTTTGTATTGTACCTTGAACAGGAAAATATGACTCATCGACTATTTGGTTATATCATAAATGTTAAGGTATTTGACTTCAACAAAGGTTTGCACGCTCAAATTTCAACTTTAGATTTATTTCCAATCTATTTGTCTATTTATTACTTTTTACACAATGTGCTTTATAATTATTTTTTGCATATTTTACCCCAAATATTTGCGAGAACATAAATATACGATTTGTTGTTGTTTGAATCGCTGTGACTGTAAGATTACACAAACGAGTGCGACCTTTGCAACAATGAACTGTAAGTTTTGGGGACTGAAAGTATTCTTTTTATCTCATAAAGAAAGTGGCAATAATGGATTTATTTGGAAAACTTTCAGTCAAGGTGCAGTCAAACACTTGGCAAGTAGCACTGTAGCAGCATGCAGGCCATTTACATGAGTGATGTTGTAAATCACAAGCAAACAATCATACAAGGTAAAACGTAGTTTTAAGTAAAATATAAGAAACCAGGCAATTTTTTGAACTTAAGCTTTAGATTTGTTCAAGTATTTATGTTTAGCGACAAGCTGTAACGGTGTATGACTTTAAACTATACATCGACAATCTACATACCACCAGCAGATGTGCAGCCCAATTATGCGTTTTCCTCCAGCACGCGTTTTTGCCTGCCGCGGGAAAACCTGCTTTTTGTGCAGAATTTAATGCGTTTTGTGCTTTGCGGACAACACAATGAAAATAGAACAGGCAGTACAGTCTACAGCACAGTAAGGTGACTGGACTAGTTAGTAAGCAAGAACTTGTGATGCAGTAAAGCACAGATCAACTATGTGTTTAGCTATTTGATGGAAGTGGTTTGCTGCGCTTTTGTTTAGAGCGATTGACGTGAGGTTGCAAGAAGTAAGTTTGAGCCATGTTAGCACTTTTTACACAACAGTTCTTTTAACGTAACAGTGTTCGGATATTTGTTATTTCGAATTGTGGTATTTGTTGGAAAAATAAGATGCTGTGATAATTGGTTGTAGGAATGTGATTATGCCGTACGATGTGGCATTGTTTGACTTCAAACAGTAACTAAACTTTTAAAGTTATTGACTGTAAGGAATTTACTGTATAAAGCAAAAAAGTAATTGACTTCACTTTTATATGTTGGTCCGATTTGTTTTTCTATTTGTTCCTTTAGTAATTTTTTTCTTACTTTAAAATTGCTGCTAAATGTAAAAGTGTTTGTTTGACAGAAAACGACTTGCTGGCAATCGAAGCATATAAATCTCGCCTTGATATCAAGTCAACGCGCACGGGTCCTAGTGTGTCGGAAAAATACACATGGTTGTAAACGTCAGGATTGTTTGTATCCTTCCAGCTTGGCGAACAAGGTGAGTTGATTAAAAATGCTGTACAATCAATTTCAGCTAATTTTGTTTAGTTTTAGCTGCCACACACCGAAATAAACAAAATTTTTAAAACACATTGAAGTGTAATTGTCTTTTCACTACGGTGTCTTTGGTTGGAAACATTAGAAACCAGGAAAATATTCAAGCGAAACAGGAATGCCACAATCCCGGCTTTGATTTTGAGAATTTGCTCGATTACCTCAGTTTTATGGGTAAGTAGGATTTTTTGCGGCTTGCAATTTTTGCTTTGCGTAATATGGGGAGGGAGGGGGTGGGAGCATGAGGTCCAGCCAATAGCGTGTCGTAAAAACTATGACCTTTTTTCCTTTTTGCCTGAATTAACAACAGACGTTGTGAAAACGTTTGGTTCACCAATGACAAACGCTTTTTTAAAATTGTTTATTTTTTCGACAAAGTGAATCGTACGAAACTATAATACGGTATTATTCAGTCTTAAAATACATTACACATACCAATACTAAAATAGATACTAAAGTCGAATATAAACGCATATACATATTAGGTTGTCAAAACAAGTTGTTTTGAAGAACTGGTAAAATCCAAAAATTAACAAAGAGATTTTAAACAACCCACTAATTTTACTGCATTGCATTGTCAAAAACCCATTCGAGCAAAAACATCAGTGGTGTGTATGTAGGCTACAGTAAAAACCGGAAAAATTGTTTTAGGAGTTACTTAAACGTTTTTTAACACACACATGCAAATTTTAACGACATTTAAGGTTAAAACCACGAGATGGCGATAGGGAGCACGGCCATCAGTAGGAATGTGATTTTACATTGGTGAGGTGAGCCTGGTGCTTCGTTGCCCGGTCTGGTCACAACGCGGCCGTTTAGTTTCTGCACTGGACGAAAGTTGTTGCCAATGAGGGTTGCTTGGCCTGAAGCGGAATTGTTGTAGTAAAACAGTGACTGCCATTCGAGTTTCTGCACAGAAAGTTATGCGGCATTTAAACATCGGAAACTTTTTGCCATACATATTACATCGAATATGTGGAGAAAATGTTTGCAAGTATAACCCTCAGATTTTCGCAGGATGCCAAATATTCGCAATAGCACAAATACACAAAAACTTAAAAATCATGAAAAACATCGATGTTTTTCAAGTCAAAAACGCATCCAAATTATTTTAGGCTGTTTAATCTGTTTTGACAGTAATATATTTTTTGGGCATCATTATTTGACCTGGAACGCTAAAGTTTGGAGTTACTCATTATTCGGCGCAATGATGAAGGTAAAAATGCTTTCACGCCACAGATATAAAAAATGTAATGTGTTGTTGGCTTATACCTGGGCATTGGAAATGGATATAGGAGTTTTGAAAACTGACCAAACGACCACTTCGTTGCATAGAGGGGTGGTGAGAGAGCCTCTGAAATATAATGTATCGGTTTGGGTTTATGTTGCTGTACGACATCACAAATTCACAATGTTGTTGCAGAGAGTTTATTTGCAAACAATTCACTATATTGGACAACAATTAAGCCAGAAGCAACTCTACAACGCTTGGTTGCTATAAGTTTTGTTTTTTGATCTGTGGTTTGGGTTGCTGTGATCTTGTTCCTTGAGGACGAGAAGATTGTCTGTTGTATAATATCATAATTTATTACCCCTCTGATAACCTAGGGGTGGCCCTGACGCCCACGTTTAAAACTACCAATTGATTAAGGGCAATAATTAATTGAACCAGAAGCAACTCTACAACATTTGGTTTTACAAGTTTTCGTTCAGAATGTGAAGATATCGCGATGAAAGACGGGGTTTCATTACCTGTATCTGTAGTACATTCCCAAATTTGCAGGCAAAAACTCGCTGATGGCCAGAGGGGTGTTGAGGGTCGCAGTTTGCCCCGCGTTCCTCACCTTTCTCCCGAAGGTAAGGAGTTTATCGAAAGCTGTGTTGTTGGTCGTGGCGTCGGCCTAGGAACAAAATCGAATGCTGAAAAAATACCGGAATATTTTAGGGGGGTTTACATCACGTTTTTCAAGGAAGTCTTTGCTAGTTAGCGGAGATCGTAAACTCTACATTTTGGTTGACTATGCTTTCTTTGTTGGCAGAACGGCAAATCGCCAGCCAGAAAAAGTTGCCACAGAAACGTTCTACTGTTTGCCAACATGAATGCTTTGAAGGCCAAGTGTAGATTCGATGTCACGTCTCTGTAGGCCTTTTGTATTTATGTTTTCTCTTTACCAGAAAACGAAACTAATGGCACACAATGATAGGCTTGTCATAGCTCTTATATGAGCATTTTAGCCAGGATACTTCTGATTTGAGCGCCTTAAACTATACGATTTAAATTCGAAACAACACAACTCGTCGAATGAGTTTTTCAAAGCCATACTGCGTCAAGTCTGTTCCGTNTTCGATGTCACGTCTCTGTAGGCCTTTTGTATTTATGTTTTCTCTTTACCAGAAAACGAAACTAATGGCACACAATGATAGGCTTGTCATAGCTCTTATATGAGCATTTTAGCCAGGATACTTCTGATTTGAGCGCCTTAAACTATACGATTTAAATTCGAAACAACACAACTCGTCGAATGAGTTTTTCAAAGCCATACTGCGTCAAGTCTGTTCCGTTGTTTTCATTTTACCCCCTTTGTGCTTCCTATCAACCGATTACCCCAGGGGTTATTTTGTATTCGAAAGGAGGGAGTTCTGTGTAATGAGAGGTTATTAGGAGTTTACAAAGTGTATCAATTGTGAAAGCTTTGTGTCTCTTATTTTTCATACAAAGGATTTATTTGCAAACTAACTTTCCGGTTGAGGGATTTTAGCTCTGAACATCGGTTCAATGATTTCATGGAATAAAAAAGGTCAAGAAGCATTGAGTGAACCAGCTGTTAGCTGATAGTTCGGAAGAGTTCCGGTTTAAACTTTCGGAAACATGAAATGCCAACACGCACACAACATTTGTCTGCTATGAAGGTGAACGAGAGGACAAGTTTTGCATTTTTATAAACCCTATTGTTGTTCAGAGCACTTGAAACTCTGTTATGTTGACCTCTGAAATGCACACACATTTTTGCGTAAAATTTATGCATGAACTTCATTAACTGGAGCCTGAACCGCATTTGCCTTTTTTAGGTAACGGGGACGTGGTACGCTCTGCGCACAACTCAATACATACTGTACCGCATTACCAGATTGCCTGGGAGACTTGCGGGCGATCTTCCTCAGGGCAATGTATGAAATTAAACACATAATCAGGCATGCGACTTGATGCAATGCATATATTCACCTGAACAAAGAAGCCCAGCACTGCGATTCCATCTTTTTCGTTGAGTTGATTATTGACCGTGTTGTTATTGAGATGGACGATGTGCATCTCGGCAAAGTACCGCTTGCCGTTCAGTGTGTGTTCTGATCCTCCTGCCATACTTCCTTGTAGGGCCCAGTGGAAGTGGAACTGTGCCGGCTGCGTTAGAAAAATAATTATTTTTTCTGGGATGATATTTTTGCTTTCGATCGATTGCTTCAGTACGACACGTGTTCTACAGGAGGCATATGAGCGAAAAATTGTTCACACCGTATCATGTGTAGCTGGGGCTTTGGAAACAACCTTGTACTCGTATGGTTACTGGTTCTAACCCCGCCTCGGACTCGCATTTTTCTAAGCAAAAAAAAAACAACAACATCGCTTTAACCCAGGGATAGTCGATAGATTGAAACTAGTTTGGGCCACCAAAAATTAAAAAACACTTCGATAAAACAACAAAAAGCAAGCAGCTCAACGAAGTACATCTCGTGACCATAAACATTTTACCCATAAAGTCCTACCCATAACTATAAAAACAAAAACATTTAAAATCATTCTCTAATCAACTCGATTAAAAACATAACCGCCAGAGAGCTAATACTAACACGTCTTAGCTCTTGTTATGATCAGTGCTTAGAAGTCCCACTTACCCAGTATACTCCAGGCAGGATGTTCCGGTCATTAAGCATGTATCCACCAGCCACATTCACCTGCACTGTTGACAACGTAATAAATCATTGATTTGGGATTTACGGTTTAACCAGTGGATTGAAAAATCAATTTGTATCCTGTACGTCAATGCAATGACCCTCAAAAAGCGTAACTTTGTCATTTCTCGCAAGTCACATAGGTTTTTAACCTATATTTGCGCCACTGTACGTTTTATATTACTCAAATTACGTTGTGCAAAATAGAAATAGTACTTGTTCAGNACCTGCACTGTTGACAACGTAATAAATCATGGATTTGGGATTTACGGTTTAACCAGTGGGTTGAAAAATCAATTTGTATGCTGTACGTCAATGCAATGACCCTCAAAAAGCGTAATTTTGTCATTTCTCGCAAGTCACATAGGTTTTTAACCTATATTTGCGCCACTGTACATTTTAAATTACTCAAATTACGTTGTGCAAAATAGAAATAGTACTTGTTCAGCTGAAATGGGAACTTATGTCTCACACACGCAAAACTGTACAGTGAGACTTGTGGATATTGCAATCCAAAATAAAGGAAGTATTTTATGATAGGCGGGGCAATATAAACTCGTTGCAAATGTTTAAAGGACATGCAGCTCGTTTGAGTGGCCAAACCCACGTAGAGGAAGGTCTTGTATGGCCAACAACGGCCGTATTAGTTGTATTACCAGCGGATCCTCGCATTGAGGCGTCAGTCTGTCGCAAACAAATATAAAGGAAGTGAACTCGATGTTGTGGCGATAACGTGATACGCCAAGAGATAATCGTTGTCATAAAACGTTTTTCCAAAACATGGTTGACATTTCTAGGTTGGCAGGTTTCGGCTTGGTTTTTGGGGTCAATAGTTAAAAATACATAGCAGTGCTGGTCCACTATCACTAGTTGTTAATAATACATTAATGCCGATACCTATTGGGCTAAACCTTTGTCCAAGTGGAATTCTTTTGTTTGTAACTTTGATAATAAGCGCCTTTATTCAAATTCCTATCGCTGGTGCGTCGAAAGTCCAACCAACTTTTACAAAGGCGTCGCATCGAAAAAAAATTGAGAAACAGAGTTACAGACGCTTTGTAACTTGGCATTGAACAACAAGTTTTAAACTGCAATAGCTAGTAAACAATGTGACATATCATTGCTTGTTGGACTATCACTAGCTGATAATAACCTATCAATTATGACAGTCATTTGCCTAAGCGTCATTTGTGCAAGTTGAAATCTTTTGTTACAGAAACACAAATTGAAATCCAAGGCGAAGGCGTCACGTCGAAAAAGTTCCAGAAATACTGTTATATACGCATTGTGGTTTAGTAACAAAACAGTTTTTCTTGTACTGTACACATATTTCTTGTATTGTTATCCCTCACTTACATGAATGTCCGTTGTTCATAATGGTATTCAACTTTGGGCTGGGACTAAAGTGGTTTGTGGTGAACGACCCTAAGGTTGTATTGACTTTCGTAGCAGACTCGACTATGTTGATTGGTGACTGCATCTTTCCGTTGCATTTCGTGTTGTTGAGGTAATTCCAAGCCGTCACTGCACAAGACATATGTATTAGGATCCGTCTACTGGCAATGACAATAACATCTGCCACTTCCAAGTATTTCGAACTGCACTTGGCGTCCGCCAACAGGGAAATGCGACTCTGTTTTATGCAATGCGAATATAGCTAAGACAGTACATGTAGAAATTAAGTAAATACAAGACGCGTAAATTTGGTGCTGGTCCTGTGTGCAACTTAGAACATAGTTTGCGTTTAACGTCCTGTGAAATACTTTCTTGTATTTGTTTGTTAATTTTTTCTTACGGTGAATGCTTAGACCTATGGTGTCCAACCTTTTTTAAATGCATTCCGCTAACTGTTGGAACTTTTTATTCTACTAGACATGGAGTGATATTAAAAGTTTTGGAACTATTGGCCTACCCAAAAAAGAAATACTACACTTATCACGAATAGCTTAACTAAAAATTAGAAATCCCTCCCCTAACTCATAAAATCCATGCACATAATATGTTGCACAACTTTACACAACATCACATTAACTTACGGTTTGTGTATGACCAACTGCTTGCAGCGGCACCTAGGAACAACAAGAATATAATAAAAACGGCCTAGTCACCTTTCTAACATGACACAAGGATTATGATTCGTAAATACAAAACACACTTTGGATGACACGTAAGTTTTCGCAACAGAATTAATAATTACATTATTTCGTAGATTGCAAAAACTCACACATGGAAATGAATTTTTATTCGGTTACAATCACCTGCAGTTAGTCCGAAGATTAGAATCGAAATTATGAGTAGTCGCAGCATTTTCTCAACTCTCCGATCAGCCAAATCAACTCAATAGCAGCAACTCTGCGTTCAGTCCTCTTATAAGACGAACGGCGGAAGTTATAAGGTTCCTAATACACAGGTAAAGAACTAAGGAGAAAGATATTGCAGTGTTAAGGTGGCAGCAACTTCCGTCATATTCTTAACAGAAGATTGATGTGCGCACGTCACAATTTTCTTGTTCACAAGTAACTTGACACAATTCTGACTAATCACGACACAGTTCCATTGTAAAGGCGGAAATTCAAGTCAAAACGCACTGAGATTTAGTGATTTTAAATTAGCCCTACGTCTATACCTCAACTGAACTGCAATTTCACGTTGTCAAGCAAATAACGCAACCATAACTTATAAGTTTTGAGGGGCGGACAGGAATATAACCCTGCGGCTGCAAGCGGGGGTCTCCAATGGGTTGCTGCACTTTTAAAAACTACAAATCTCCTAAATAACTTGACGATATTGATTGGTTTACTGGTTTTACTTTTACACGTCTCCAGAGCGCTGCTCAATGCACTGCATATCGGCAAACGCAATGTCATTGTGCAAGGCCAAATTTTCATGTTGGCAGCTTGCCAGCAAAGTCATTGCAAGCATGCGCCACTGGGGTATTCTTTTTTCTATACTAACTCTCCGCAGCCTTTTTTCACTGAGGTCACACGTTTCAACTTTCAAAGTTCGGCGAGAAACCTCAACCTGCGTTTCTAAGATTGTACTTTCTACTGAGACATTTTTAAAACATTATGAACGCACAGTGGTCGTCTAACTAGAGTTTGATTTAACGAATCGCCCAACTGTTGTAACGTTTAAACTTGCCAAGGATAAAATGTTTTTGCTTCCTAAACAAGTTTGTTACGTTACAGTTACACTGCTACACACCTTTGCAGAGCTATAGTCTACACAGCAACAACACAAAATAATTCAACCGGCGACTGTTGCACGGACCAATGGTCGTTAGCAATTAACATCGACATAAGAATGAACGCCAAATCGCTATAGCTTATGTACAGACACCTGCCGCCCTTTCATCATAAGTCGCGCGGTTCGCTTAGCAATTAATGCGGTAAAGTGAACAGGGCAAAAAAGCGGCAGAATAAAGTCAAAGTCAACGACGGCGCATTAATTATTAAATCGCAGCTGCATTATTCGAATGTTGTAACAATGCCACAGTGACTCGCTAATATACTAAGCATAAATGAGTCATAAATTAATTCCCTTTTCCTCTTTGTAGCCGAAAGCCGCCAATCGATTAAAGCTTTTCTTTCAGCCTCCCAATTCGTTGCATCTTTACTCCTACATTGTGTGCAGGAATTTTTTTTTGAAATTCCGAGTACTGATTACATGTGTTTGCGCTAACTTGTACTTTTAAAAGATTGAGACAAATTTTTCTCTTCTACGGGGTCCTAAAATTGCTTTGTACTGATGGAAAAAACATATGTGCATTTCCATCAGCGAGGTTGCCTGAATACAATTGCGAGAACTACACTTGTAGGAAATACATATGAAGCTACATACATTCGTCCACAACTTTTATTTGCGCTTTCAAACTGTTTTTTCCAACTCCAGCTATTATCTCATAAATAGTAAAATAAGATAGGTTGATATTCAACTGCCATTCAAATATTGATTCAAAGTGTTTTTAAAAAGGCATTATACGGCACCTTATTCAAATAGAACTCATAGAACTGCCCACACAATTCAAAAAGTAAAACACGCATCAGTTTACTTCGTTATTTCTCATATAGTTAACCATTAGATTTACTAAAAACAAATTAAACTGGTGAAAACGCACTCGTTTCATTGTAAACTTGAGGTCGTCAACTTTTTGAACGCAGCGTGTCAGTTTGCTTATTATGTCAAAATATTAACGACTTTGCGTGTCATGTTGATGGCGGCAGTGCTTTAAAAAAACAAACGGCCACTTAACTTGGGACACAGAATGTAATTGAATATGAACCTTGCGTGTTGTGCATAATCACATCTTGTCACGCGTCGCAGAGCAGACGAGACACGATCATCATCACCAGCGAAAAAATAAATACACGTTTTTTACCAGGTTATTGGCTAATTTGTTCTTCGGAAAACTGTTGTTTGAGTGCATGTCTTGTCTTCTTATATTCAAACCACTAAACCAATGGTTTATAAACTGTGCATCGCGACGCCCTACAGTTTTTTCAGGGAATTACACAATAATTCCGCTTCGTAGATTTTGGTGTTTGTATCAATAAATACAACTTTGACAATAGGCGTCTTAATTAAATTCTTACCGCTGGTGCGTCGAAAGTCGACCCAACTTTTCCAAAGGCGTCGCATCGAAAGGTTTGAGAACACATATTTACTTCACAACCACCGGGGATTCTGACAACCATTAAACACACAGTAAAAGTATAGGTATGTAATCAAGATACAATCACCCGTTAACATTCAGTGCCATTTTAACCACTTTAAGCCTTTCATATTACGCATTCGTTGCTTTACAAGCTTAACTTTCACTTTGGAACAATTAGGTTATGAGTTGCCCGGGTCAAATTCTTTTGTGGTGCAATTTCCCGATTGGCAGAAAATGTACTGTCCTTTTTGATCAGAAAAAGCAAACAGGCGTAACAAGACCATAACAAGAAAGAGAAAGTAATATTCCTAGATGTTTAACTAGTTTTTTTCATGTTTGCAACTTTATAACGCTTTGGTTACTGGGAAAATGTGCTAAGAAAAATGCAGTAGCAGATTAAGGACTCATTAAAACATGATCTAAACTAGCTTTATCAGCACGAGTTCGTAATTATGCAGTTAGAAGAATGTTTCTTTCGTTTTTTGGGCGTACCGTACAAACCAACCGTACCGTGTTGTTTTCTGTGGCTTTTTTGCAAGTGTTACTTGCAGTAAAAATACGTGTATTTGGTGTTTGCAGTAAAAATACGTGTGTCCCAAATATATAAGGTGCCCCGCTTTTTAATGCCAATGCGCTATGGTAACCCGTGGTTGATCCATCCCCGGCGTAAGCCAACAGCCCTCGTGACATTATAACCTTTGGTGGAGAGCCAGACATGTGTTTGTGGCACTTTTTCGCAAGATACTTCCTCCGATTCTTGCTGACGATTCAACAAAGTTTAATCCAACGGTCAGGCGCTTTTATTTCGGTCACGAGTTCATTTCTACCCGGTTTCGGTTCCGCGTACGACGTAAGAGACTCACAACTAAATTTTATGGGAAGCCAATCCAAGGCATTGTAACAAAGGCCACTACCGCCTTTTTTATCTCTAAGGTTACCAGTCTGTTTAATGAATCCTTACAAACAAATTTTTTGTGTATTTCCAAAAAGTTTTCTTTTTCTTGCGTTGCTTTACTATATTATCTCTCGACTGAGCACAAATATTAGATTCAAGATTTGAAATTGAGCCCTAGTTCATACCGTTGCTTTTAGAACCCCCCATCCCCACGTCTGCAGACGTCGCTTTTTGGCCTTTTTTTACCTGGTCAATTCATTTTTCTGCTACATAAAGGATGACGAATGTATTTCGAAAGATGTTTCTGACGATACCAATGGCTCGTATTTTCTGATTGGATCGTGATCTCTGAGTCTGTGTTAAGCTGTTTACTGTAAAACCACACAAACATCTCAACTCGAACATGATGCGTCGTAGTTGTATTGGTACGCGAGTAAATGAACTCAGCATGCAGGTTGGGTGTTTCGTGTTTGCATCATTGCGTTTCGCGATGCGGTTTCTCTGTTGCCAAGTGGTAAACCACAAGAGCAGTCCAGAAATCAACTCCGCACGCAAAAACGCTATCGTCATATGCAAACTGGCGCACCTAGTGGGGAAAGTTACGACCGCGATGGCAATTTTATTGCGAAAAATGTTGCAAATGGACAGCACTACAAGGCGACGATGTAGAAAAGCATGTTTCGCAGAGCAAAAGGTAGAGTTGTTATTCGTTGGCCGTTCCGTTACCTTGGACAGGTATTTAGCTGGACTTTCAAAACGCCGTGGAAATGTAATTTTGATGGGAATTAGTTCTTATGTTAAAAAAGATGCTCAATGTGTTGGATAACTTTTCACNTCGTATTAGGTGTCAGGAGACGCTCGAACTCCATGTTGTCTTCTTCGGCGGTCGGCTGTAGGACGGCAAACAAAAAAAAGTTCAAACCGTCTTTAGTTTTCACCTTGCCCAACGGCTTGCTTCTACCCCTGTACCTGAGGTTGTATTTTAGCTGATATCAGCGTTTTAAATGTCGTGTCTTGCCCATGCTGTGTGGCAAAGTTTGGTGTTTTCGAGTTTGTTTCTGGACCTGATTATTGTTCTGTCGTTTGATTGACGCTTTTAAAGAATGGTGAAGCTTTTGGAGTTTAACAACAATGTTTAACTTACAATGTGACAGGCTGTCAAGTGGAAACACGCTCATTTTAAACTGGCTGGTGCAAAAAGTTTACTTTAGCAGAAAATAAATAAGAGTTGCTAAACGGTTGTTAATAAATGACATTTTTAGATGCAGCTTTTAAGCAGTTGCTCTAGAAAGTGTAACTCCAACTTTTTAACAACTTAACTTTGAAAAAGGAACAACATTTAAAAGGTAAAAATACGCCCCTCCAGCACCGAGGCCCGCAACCCCTGGCATATGTGCCACAGTTGCCAAGCGACGATTATTCAGGGCACGCCAAGTGATTTACGAGTTTATGTTTCAATGCAGTTTGTCTGCCAAGTTTGGTGACCTCTTTGATTTGTGAACGTGTAAACCAGTCTGTTACTGATTGTAACCATTTGCCTACTAAACGTGGAAAAATAAAGCAGTGATTTCCTCAACGTAGCACGCAATAGTTTGTAAATTGACACATTGCGTTTAAAAGATTGCCAACCCCCAATCTAGTAAAACACAAACGTGCATCAATGCGCTTCCAAATCTACCCGACTCACATCAACAAAGATTCCAAGGACAGCCAACCCGCGGTCTACATGAACAGCGTCAGCCAAGGCGGCGAACCGAGCCTGGTAATGGACGATGTGGATCTCAGCGAAATATTGTTTGCCGTTGAGGTAATGCTCTGATCCTCCTTCAGTTCCCGCTGAAGCCCAGTGTAGATGGAACTGTCCAGCCTAGAAAGCAAATAAAAGTTGATGGTTTTGAGTATGACTGACAGGAATTTGACTCTTGGGAGTACGGTACGGTATGTTTGTACGGCACGCTCTTCGCAACGACGTACGCTAATCTTAATGCGTACCGCACCGTAGTGCCGTTCCTTGCTGGGCATGTTGTTTACGATACCTGCACAAATTTAGGCCGAAAGTTTCACCACAACCGTAAAAAACGGTCGCATATTTGAAAAATAAAAAAAATGGTGTTCTAAAAGAAAAATCAGTTCATTTACGAGAAACAAAATTACTTCAGGCGTACTTTTAAAAGGTGAGTTTTTTGGTTGTCCTGTAAATTTTCCCTCCTAATGAAACTTACAAATGTTGCAGTCCAATACGTAAGACAGGCATTAAAATAGATCTGTTGGGCAGTGATTACGACACATGCACTTAAATTCCACTGCACGGCAGGCACGCAAGAGATGATGTAAAATCTGAGCTGACATCCAAAGTGTGACGCAAGAGGTTTTGTTTGAGTTTGTCTGCAAGCCTTAGACACAATGACACCAAAAAACTTCTTTATTTGCACTGTGGTGTCATCTTTGCGATCGATAGGCCGGTTGCTTTATATTACAGCGTTGGAAAATAAACAGTACCACAGCAAAAGCCAGGACGAAATGATACTCCAGGTGACCAGACCTCGGAGACTCGGGTATTTAAAACAATGCGGTGGTGGTGAGATAAAGAAACTTAACACCAGCACACAGCCGCCCGATCAATCAGCGGGGGGTAATATAAGTTGACCCACCGGACACCAGTAAAGGCCAGTACAAGTGGTCATGTGTTTCACGAGCCACGCACCGTTGAAAGACAGAGAGTTTGGAATGTCTTGAACGAAATTTAATTGTTTGTTTTTGTAAACTGTTTGTGCTAGGGCGCGGGATTATTTACTTTGTTGTTGTTCATCATTGTCTGTTCAAAAAATCTTTTTTGGTAGTCCATGGGAGACGCAGGCATGTGGAACATAGAAGGGAATGCTAGTAATGCCGTAATGGCATTCCCATGACTAAACTCTTCCCCAGTTGCTAACGTTTCCTAATAACACGCAGCCTTCACTTTAAAAACGACTAAATATTAAAGTTTTCATTTTTGTAGCAGGTTTAAATCGAAGTTAAGCTTAACATCCTGTCAGCAAGGGTTGACGTTTTAACGGTTAATTATTTGACTTTCAATTTACTTTACCTTGTATTGAGTTGGCAAAACAGTGTTGTCATTAATAGTGTAGGCTCCATCGAGGTTCACTTGCACTGGAAATTGACACAAAATTAATCATCTCTTTAACTTAGTTTGTTATATTAATCACATAATGCAATTAACACCGTATCTGGTGTCACTTACTTAAATAAACCCTACTTGTTAATGGTAAACTACCCAAAATGAGAGTAAACGAAACAAGTTAAAAAAACTCGTTAGTAACAAAAAGGCCAAATATTTGTTTTCGTCCTAAATTTCCTCAGCAAAAGACCACGGAATCTTTACAAAGTGACAGATACGACCAAATAAATATAAATTGAACACCAGCAAACTTAACAACATCCAGACAAAAGGTACTTGCTCATACAACACTTGTTTCAGGGTGTTTGACAAATATTGGTGTAAAGTTATGTATTTAATGGCCTTACATGCATGTCCGTTGTTGATGATGTTCATGGACGATGGGACAGAGTAGAACATCGAGTGTTTAAACAATCCCAACGAGCTGTTGAGGACGGT